>JASSUY010012628.1:0-20521 GCA_032466535.1 Forpus xanthops | reverse complement strand
AGTTTGCAGCAGGTGATCCTTGAATATCAACCAACAGTCTTGGGCTCTCCTGCTCTCTAGGGCTATATCCCATGGAATCTTACTGAGCAGGATCCTGAAGAGGCCAAAGTCTGCTCTCTTGAGGTCCAGGGCAGGTAATATCTTTTATTTGCTGATCATATGCTGTAAGTGAGAAGACAGTAGACCATGGGTGAAGGTAGTGATACAGATACATACTTGCAGTATGATTATAATTTTTATGAAGCCTGAACTAAGTTTGTTATGCTGATGAAGCTTTTGGCTCTGCTTGCATTAGCTTGTGTACAATTTGAGTGAAATCCCTGAATCAAGCTATACTGAAACCAGGCCAGAAATCCATATAAATAATTGTAAGTGTAAAGCATTTCTATGTAGCTGCTTTCCTAATTTCGTTGAAGAATATGCTTGAGCCCATTTTTTTTGTTTTCAATACCAGTTGAAGTGATAAATGCAGCAAGTTTAAAATACATTTTACAGGTAGTGTTGGGTTAGGATCAGTTTGTTATAGAACTTAGCTCTCAGTGGCATGTGCATGGTCTAAATGCCATACAAACATTTTCCAGTTGTTGGAATAATAGCCCCAGGAAATATATATCAAAGACATTTACAATGGCAAACCTGTTGTTAATGTTTGTGCCTTCATCAGCTGGAGGGGCCTGCTTGTGTTGATTTGGCTCTGAGCGCTTAGATTCAGGAGGCACTGGCCATGGCCTTGGACAGGTATAGGAAGGTCCAGGGGATATATCCTGCTTTTGAACTGCTGCCACCTCCCTCAGTTGTGGTGGTGTTTATGGGCGTCTGCCATCACTGAACTGCGAGGAGATAAAAAATGGGTCCCCAAAGAGAAGGGGTGAAGTATGAAATGGGTGTCAGAAGCCTGTTGCTTTCCAGGAAATTATACACTCGGTCTGCTTAGGAATTTTTGCCTTTTCCTTCTGAATGTTTTCTGTAGACCTGTCTGCAGTGCAAACTAGCGTGGCCCCACTCACAGTGCATTAGGTTGAAGCAGCCATTGGCGTGTTGTGAAGCTCACCAGTACCACCCCTTGCAAACAGGAATAAAAAAAAGTGCCTTATTTTGCTAAAATAAAGGGATGGGAAAGTAGGAAATATGCTCAGCTCTGTTCTAAACCTCAGTCAGTTATATCGGGTTTTGCATCCAATGTATGCCCTGAATATACTGTAAAACCTGTTTTACAGCATACAGCCAAAGGCAAGTATGTCCAAAATCTCACAGTAAGATTCAGTATTCCTTTTTACTTAGCGGCAGTACTGGCACAGGGATGTCTGTCTCTTTTCTTGTTCCTCTGCCTCACTGCCTCCATCACCTGTCACACTGCAGCTCTTTGCAGAGCCATGCAGTAACCTGCATCAGTAGTTTGGACTCCTGAGCTCTGTGCTGCATTTGGTGCTGAAAAAACATAGGCAAGCATGAAGTCCTCCCAACAGTAATGCAGACTCTTGACAGGCAAGAAGGAAGTTCACGAAGCAGGATACTTCTGGTAGACAATTGACATCTGAAGGAAACTCAGCTGAAGAAAGGAAGTAATTTCTAGTTCCTTTAGAAAGTGATAATGGCAGTATGAAAAGGAATATGAAAACATAAAGTAAAAATGTGTATTTAATGAATTAAAAATCGAAGAAAAGTCATGAGTTAATTTAAAAGGCTGCAAAATACTCTGGAATAGATTAAGCTGAATAATAATAAGTATGTACCTGTAGGCTGGCATCACAGCTACACTACTGTTTAATCTTTTTAAGTTCATATCATTTTCAGAAAACAAAATGGGCAGATTTGTTTTAGGCGGCTTCATGCCCTTGTTTAGCTGCAGTTTCAAGTTAATGTAAAACCTGAAATGAGGTGCAAGTGTTAATAACCATCTCTTTAAGAAGCAGAACAAATACACACAACAGGATTAATTGAGAATATGCTTTTAAAAATACTGGGAGTGACCTTCAACAGGTTGGGGAGCTATTGCCTGGCCTGCTTTTCCACCTTTTGCAGTTTAGGAGTGACGCTAATTGACAGTTTGGTATGGGACCAGGTTTTTGTGTGGCATACAGCTGATTTGGGGAGGCTAGAGAAGGAGATTTGGGTATTTTCTGCTATATTAATTTTAATCCATTATGAAGCACTGAATACATTTGTAAGGGTTCCTCTGCCTTTGCACTGACTTTGCTTTCCTCATGACTGAAGAAGACTGGGATGATAGCACTGCCCTCATTTGTTATGTGTGCTTACAGTAAATAATTCAAGAGGCAGGCAACCTAAAATGAAGATTCATAAGTCCTTAGCTTTTCCCTACAATGGGCTACACATTTACATTGCTAGGGGGTGGGGGGGCTGGTGCATGCCAGCATCACTGCCTTGTCAGGAGTGCCTCTGCCTCAGCAATTCCAGTCATGCTGACCTCTGCCACAGCTGGGAGGGAGACATTCACTTTCCTTTCCAGCAGGACTGCTTTGCTGGCTTTAATCTGTGAAAATGAGTTTACAGTCTTGCCTGCTTTCAAATCAGGAGAATGTGGCATAGCTGCAAATTGGGAGAATTTACCCATGTAAGTACATATGCTAGAGCACATCGAGCCCAGATTTTTCCACACATTTGGTGGATAATTTTAGGAGAAACACAGGTGCACACACCCACTTCTTCGGGGGAAAAAAAAAAAAGCCATGTTATTTGACATTTTAAATAGTAAAACTTGGAGAGGCAATTGCTGAACTGTACATCAGCCTGAGCCTGGTAGCTGCTTTTCTTGAATGGGCATTCCTGCAAACAATGGCTTAGTGTTCAGTTCTCACTTTGAATCCAAAAATGTGTCTAAAGGTATTTACCTTCTGATGTCTAAAACTGGAACAAAATCACAGCCTTCTCGAAGGCTGCACCAGCACAGCACTAAATGCTTTGCTCCTTACTCCACTGAAATAACTACATGTGCAAAGGACCGGCAGCTGCTCCCCTACCTTTTGCTCTAGCACAGGCATTTGGCATAACCGAGGGTTTGGCACAGCAGGGTGACCTCCTAAGGGCCGCCACAATGTCTGCCAGGGTTTTAGGTGGCACTGCAGGTGACCTAGTGTGTGAACAGAAGGTCTGGCTATCTGCTAGTCTCTGATGGTCATCAGGTCCTTTGTGGGTGAGGAGAGAACATACCCGCGCCTTGGGATTCTCAGCATTTGACTTGTTATCCGTGTTTTTCACTTGCTGGTTGTGTTTGAAACAGTTCTTACAGGTCATTACTGGGTATGGGTATTACAAAAAGAGCGTGATAGTACTGTTATTTATTCCCATTGGGGAAAGACCCTGCAAATTTATCCTGAAGGCTGCCAAATGCCATTCCAAGTACTCTGAAAGGAGTTTTATGCTTCCTTATCTGAAGACTGCTGTGATCTTTCCAGATTCATTAATACGTGAAAAGCAAATTGCAGAAAATGCCTTTGTGTTTCAGAAATGTGATGGCAGGAAAGGAGTGCTTAGAGGGAAGCTGTACATACCTCACATACGTAACGCTTTCCAGTCTATCAGAAGATCCTATCCCCATCAGATAGCAGCAAGACATTCCTGGGGGTGGAGTGAGAGTGAATTTATCTTGGGAGTGAGCAGGATTTTGCTTTGCTAAGCTAGCTGGTTTGCTCAGTTCAGGAATTTTCCATTCACCTCTATTATCCACCAGGATATAAATCCCAACAGCTGTAATTAGGGCTACTTACCTTAATTGGTTAACAGTTTTCTGCAGCTTACCTATCCTTCTGCTGGCTCTCCTCTCTCATCCTGACTGCCTGGTTGAACTGCTTCTCCAAAAATTCCTGCTTTGGAGGTATGCTTTCGAAACTATGTTGTGGAGGGGACTGTGTTCCTGCAAGGTAGACATGCTGTTATACAGAGAACTGCTATTTGCTTTAAAGAATATGAAGCTACCCTGCTTGGTTTTCGTTGTGTTTTGATAGATTATTCATCACTTCAGCATTCAGAAACACTGGCTGAGGGGAAGGCTGTGTATTGAAACACTGGGAGGACTGTGTAGTGCGGCCTGAAGAGGTGGTGAAGGGTTACCTCTCTGCTTGTCTTTTCCTTTTCATTTCCTTTGGTGTGAGCATGCTACTACTATGTCTGGGTGGATGTGTTTGCTTCAGTCAATTTAATTCAAAAGATGTAGTTTAACTGGCTCAATACTTAACAATTTCATGCACTGATTCAGAGTAGCACACAGCACAGAATGTTAATACAGATGGAAAATGAAGGTTTTTAGGGATTTGTGGGCAGCTTAGCTCCATTAGCTTGAAACAACAGCTGAAAAACATCCTTTTCAAAGATATGTATTAGTCAACATCTAAAATCAGTTGTTACTTCTTGAAATAGCTAGTTAGAACATGCCAGAATTGTAAGTCCTTTGTTAAGGATAGAAGAATTATTCTGCCAGTAACACAATAGTAACCTGTAGATTTACTGCTGTTACATCTTCCTAACCTTTCCATTTAAGATGAAAAACTACAAGGGAGCATAAGTTTTGGTCCATAATTCTTATAAATAGAAATGCCTGTTGGGTAAATCAGGGGAGGGGTTCAGGTGGCTGTAGCTGCAGAGCGAGTCTGATAATTTGCATTCTCCACCTCCTGCCCTTACTGCAGAATTAAATTGGTCTCTTATTAACATGGGAATGCTGTTTGTTCCACCGCCTGCTCCATCCCCTGCGCCTACATGACTGTTCTAATGTAACGTCAGCCCCTGTTGGGAGCCTCTGGAGCGGGTGCCAGCAAGGTGGGAGGGGCTGTGGGAAGGGATTTCTTTACCTATTACAACAGGTGCCTTTGTCAGCACACCTGGGAGGCAGCCGAGGAGGAGCCACTGTTAGCCTTATGCTTTGAACTTTTGCTGCAGGAGAAAATAAACCCACCCCACAAGGCAATGAAAGCAAAGAGGAAGAGATCATTTAAAGCACCTCGAAAAACCTGAGCAGGATTTAGCAGAGCAGGTATGGTTTTTGTAGAGGTGACAAGGAGAGCAATCTCGTGACCTGGATATTGCTTCAGGATTGGAATCCGAAATATTTCTGCTGTGGGAATTAAATGGAAAAACTTCAAGCCTCCAAAGAAGAATTAAAAATAATGCACTATAGGTGCATTTCAAAGAAAAAATACCTTTCTTCCTCCTGAAAGGGTTAAGCATAATCAGAATCTGCTTTAGTCTTGAGGATTTAACTTCAAGTGCTGCATTTTTTGTTTGCCATAAGCCTATTAGAACTCTCTCTGTTTCCTAGCAATAACATGTAATTTCTCCCCCTATTTAAGTGAAGGAGATGTTGAGTTTTTAATCCTGTACACTATAGCTGTTGCTGAAGTTTGCTATTCAAATGCAAATAGCACCTGCTGCTATTTAGGTACCTATGTAATCTTTGATAAAGATATGCCAGGAGCACAGGAAAAAGAGAAAAGCAAGGTGGATCTGACTCTGTTTATTTGGGAAAGCGAGAGCGTAACCATATGCTAGCACCAACCTGAACTGGAAATTTTCTACCAACCACATCCAGCACATACTCTTTTTGGAGACAAATGCACGGCTGAAATGATTTCTTTTTCTTGAGCAGGTATGATTTTTCACCAGGAAGAACAAAAGGCTTCCAGAGAAGATTAAGACGTAGTGAATGAATCCAAACAGAAGTGCTGATTTGATTTGGAGTTCTGCCTTGCCCAAGTGTCTTGAAAGGAATTTCTTTTGGGGATACTTTGTTTCTTCAAATCGGTTATTATTTTCTATATTTTCATTTGTAGCTTTGAGAATACTGTGGGGTTTAACGATTTTCCCAATTTTTTTCCTTGTGCTGTTTTTTCTATGTGTCAGAAGTTATGAAAATGAGTTAGAAGGTAAGGAGCAATTTGGAAGTCAGCTTCGCTGCTTAGGACTCATAGACAAGCGATACCATAGAATTTCTTGATTAAAAGCAAACCCATCCCAGATTCAGGTTGAAAACCTACTGTGGAAAGTTCCAATTGCATAAATTGGTTTTGTTTCACTTGTGGAGGTGAGAGTTTTTTCAAGGAAGCGTTTACAGCCTTTGCTTGCATGGCTGTTTTCCTCTGTATTGCAATTGGAAGCTGAAGGACTCTTTGTGGAGGGTTGCGACTTGATGCCATCAACTTCCTGCTAATATCAAAGTATCTGCATGGCACAAAACACAGTTCAGGTCTGTGTAAAAGTGGAAGTGAGTGTTATTAAAGAATTTAAAGGAGAGATTTAAAAACTTGTGGAAAATTACAAAGAGCATCTGAAATAAATTGTCATTACACCAGTCTGAATTTACAAGTAAGCCAGAAAATGCAATTCATTGGGAAGTGAGACTGCTAACAAAGAATATCAGCTTTCGTGGGAGAAAACTGAATATAAAGAATAAGCAATAGCTACAAAGTTTGAGAAGTACAGAAGTGATTCCAGTCCTCCTGTCAAGCATTGACGGATCTTTTCTTGCTTAATACTAACCTGATTTGGCTACTGCTTTTTCATCTTCAGCCTGATAATGGAATTAAAACAAGTTCCCTGACTTTCAACAAACTTCTGCAAATGCCTTCTGCAAGCTGGTTGTTGGGACTATGAGCAGGTGCGTTTTATGTGCTTCCCATGATAATAAAGGGACCTGTGAGAGGAAAACCCACAGGGGAGCTGATCTGCTGGATCATATTTTCTCTTGTGGCACTCCTTCCTCATTAGCTTCTTTGGGTGGGTGTGAACAACTGACACGGAACTGAGCCAAGGTGCAGCCTTGGATTACCAACCTGCTCTGCCTGCTAATGGCAGCTTACCGGCACAATGATGGAAGAAATCTCCATAATGGTGGCATATGATGCCCATGTTTTTAGCCAGCTCTACGATGAAGACTTTCTGGCCAATCTGGTGGCAGGCAGCAAACCCAAATGTGTGGTAGGTGTTGCTCTTGTTCATTTGACAATAATGGTTAAAGTTATACTCTGTCCAGTACTTAAGTCCTTCTGACAAAAGCTACTTTATATTTAGTTTCTCTCTTTCTTACTTTCTCAGAAATTTGCTGTCATGCTTTAATAAAATAAAAATAAACTTGGAAGAGATGAGATTATTCAAATAATACCTTAAGGCTCGGTAGGATAATAGTTAAGATAGTATTTTTGAAATAATATTGAAATAATTGAAATAATAATGAAACCAGCAAATGACTGAACTTATCTACCCATGGAATCAGCACTAAGTTATGTAAATAGTTTCTGTGTCTTAGGAGGTCAGTTACAAGTTCAGGCCAGATGCCTCAGGTGTAGCTCACCGTTATCACTAGAGCTAAGAGAAGCTCTCCCCACTGTTGGAATGGCTTGTAGGGAGCTGCATTCAAGTCAGTATCTTAGACTCAAGTTTGATGGCAAAGTTCATCCTTGGGCTCAAATTCTGCAGATGAGACCATTGTGAGCCAGTCTGCCTAGAAGCAGCCAAAAGGAGCCTTTGAAAATAAAATACTGATGCTGAGCTCAGCTTGAAAGTAGGTACAGTTAAAATTGAAGTCTGAATGCAAATCAGACTAATCATTTAGCAACACACTTAAGCATTTGTGTTTGCAGGTTTTGGTCTGTGTATGTGTTTGTATCCAGACAATTCACTAAACTGTGACAAACGAAGGTGTGCTCAGAAGAGGGAAAAAATGCTTTATTGCTGTATTGTGTAAAACCTCTCTGCATATTTGCTGCTTGGGTCTTTCTGCCTGTCCATGCTCAGGAAGTCCTGGGTGCAGGGAGTCATCTCCTGCATCTCCCAGAGACCTCTGGATCTAAACTAGAGTTCTATCAGTCCCTTTTATGATTATGCCTTTTTCTGTCTCTAACCTCCTCCAGGCTAGAATTTGCAAGGCCCATTAGAATAGTTAGAAAATAAACATGGAAATCCAGTATGCATAAAACTGTGTACTTTAATATGGCCTGGTTGGAAACTGAACTCCAAATAGACTTTTATTTAACCAGCATATTAGAAGTCATGCATACTTTTCCGTTTACTTTTAAATACGTGGTATACCTTAATGCATTGTCCAGCCACAGTGTTTCCTCTTTTTCTCCCTTAGCTGATTGCTATGGCGGTATTTATTATAGTGACTAGAAGCCCAGAGTAGTATCTGTCCTTCTGAGAGGTACCCATTTTGCGATAAGATTAACAAGAGCCAGGTTCCTGTGAAGAGGGTACCTGCTGGCAGGCTCTGGGAGAGGCCTGTCCGAGTTTCTCTGAGCAAACGAGGATGGTGGGGTTTCCTGGGTGCCTCCTGTCCTGAGCTGCTTGTGCGTTATAGAGCCAGTTCTGCAGTAGTTTGGATTAAAATCCTTGCGGTAAGAAAACATTTCATGGATGGCTTACCCTATAATGTTAATCTTTAAATAGTGGTGCTTAACTGAACTTGGCAATGACTTTTTTTGTATAGCTTCAGAGCAAAAGTAAGACACTGCATTAAGTATCACTAGATTCCTCCAGATCAGCATCAAGTGACTGGGGAAGAAAGTAATTAGTGTCAAGAGCACCATATTACAGCTCCAGCTGATTTTTGCCACTTAAAATAAGCTGAAATTACATTTTTTTATATTTCTCTGTGAAGTAACTACTTAATTCCTAACAAACAGAGATACTTGTGTGGAACAACTGTGGTAGGGAACGTATCATTGTTACTATTACTTGTAAGATCTGAATGATTGACTTTTGTCTACATACACGTTTGTATCAACTCTTTTTTCCTGAATCATAGAATAGTTAGGTTTGGAAAGGACCTTGAGATCATCTAGTTCCAACCTTCCTGCAAGAGTATTAACATGTTTCAGTGCATTATTTACTAGTAAATAAGAAATGTGAGGTTTGGAGGATTTACATAGGAAATACTTCACTACTCCCTTTAAATGGTTTTGATGTATGTTAAATAAGCAAATAATGATGCAAACAACCTGAGGAGGTTTTAAGATGAAGCTTGACAGGATTATGATAGGATTAGATGGTGCGTGGGAGCCTGCACTACTAAAGGATGGGATCTGATGACTCAGAAAGTTTCTTTCAGCTCTCTGTTGCTATGTTTAATCGTGGGATAAGCTGCCAAATGGGATAAGTTTGGGCAAATCCTGTTGGCTATGTCCTGGTCAGTTTATCGCATTGTGCAAAGGTATGTACTGTACATAAAGTAACGTTCTGCAGAAAGCATTTGTAGAGGTTTTGTTTATCCTGAGAGTTCATGTTACCGGCACAAGTATTTTTTGCGCTCCAGGATTCATCTTGTTTGTTTGCAAAATCCAGGTTTCCTTTATTTTTAAAGGAGTTTCTAGTGTGCTGCTCTGATTGCAGAGGAAAGTTTGGTGAAAAAAAAATTCTTCTGAGGCTTTCCCCCCGTTCTGCAGTTTGGATGCCAGGGTTGTGGTGGTGTAGCTCAGAAATCTTGCAACTAGTAATTTGTTATAGTTCATTTGGGCTGTGCAATAGGCCAGGGCACACAGGAGTCTCTTTTGCACAGAGGAGAGAGCCATGTGTTACGACATGAAGTGGGAAACAGCAAATATCGAAACCAAACCAGGTCCAGATGATAGGTGATGTGAGTTGCTTATGCTAAAGGTCAGCCCTGCATGGTGGCCTTCTGACATGTCCAGTGCCGCACAGGTAATGAACTTTGTGAGGAAAATCAGAATTATCCTCTCTTGTCCAGGTCCCATCAATTCTAGTCATGTTTTTCAATGGTAAATGTGAATTTTTCAGTGGAAAGTGTAGCAGTATCTTTGTAGTGTTGCTATGATGCACATAAATACTAGATAATTAAACAGGATATAGATGATCTGAGATAAGGTTTTGCTAAATATGCTCCAAAGCAATGCTGTATGGTAGCAATCCTCCAACATATATAACAGAATTAGTCATATTGCAGTGTGACCATGACACACAGTTGTTTTGCTGTGTGGTCTTGCTTTCAAGATTTCAAGTTATTCTGGAACTACTTTGCACAGACATGCAAAGCAGCATATAAAAGTGTACTGCTGTGTAGTTTGTGCAAGAACTGAGTAGCATTACTCTAGGGAATTTCAGTTTTCAACTTATCTACAGAAAACTTGGACCCAAGGGGTTATAAAAATGGTGCACTAAGTGGTATAATCCTGTTAATCCAGAGTTGATGGACTTTGCTCTGGAAAGCTTCAAGGTATTTTCATTTGCATGCCTGCTTATTGTGTTTAGCTCACTGTTCAGAGGAATTACCAGCCATTTTGTGGATTACACACCAATTTGTGGTTATGTGCCCTCAGACTCTGCCGTAATGATTTTTAGGCTCTCAATTTCTCATTGAAGCCAAACTGAGAGTGTTCAAAGCAGATGTGCTAACTGCAAAGTAGGTGAAAAACAGGGTGGCCTGGCAGGAGCACAGGGTATAGTGATCACTGTGTTGAAGTGCAACTGGCAGCTGGTTAAACATGTTTTGGGGTTCATAATGGGGCAGGTACTGTTTAGAATCTTCAGACCTAGACACCAGAATAGGATGCACTCTGTTTTTTTAGATAGCAAAAGCTTGGTTTTCAGGTGGCAAAAACTAGAGAGTGAGTAAGTGGTGGACACATGGCAAGGTAGGTCTGCTGATCAGAGGACCCTCAGCAGCGGTGGGCAGAGAGGAACTTCCTGAGGTTCAGCAAAGGCAAATGCAAAACTCTATGTTCTCCCTGAGCCAAGAATAACTCCATCATCTCTGCAGGCTGGGGAGCAAGTGTCTGCATAGCATTTGTGCAAAAAGGGCATTGGATGACAACACGAATGAGCAGTATGCCCTTGTAGTGACAATGGCTAGCTGTGCATGAGGCAACATTACAAAGAGCACAGACAGCATGTCAGCTGAAACGGTTAATCCCTTCCACCCAACTTCTTTCCAGTAGGATTCTTTTAAAATTAAAAACTCTGTTAAATGCTTTTCTGGAAAAGCATCCAGCTCTCATTTGAATGTAACAGGAGGTAGGAAAGGTATAATTTTCCATGGTAATCTGTTAATCTCCTGCTGTTCAAAGCATGCTTCTAATTTCTCACTTATTTCATTCTGGTTTCATCCTTACAACTTGAATCTGGCATGCATTTTTGTGCCAGACTACAGCATCCTTTACCATTACTCAATTCCTGTGAAGGTACTTACAGGCTGTGACTAACTCAGCTGTCTGTGCTCTCTTGTGCAGACTGAGGAGCTTGAGCTCTTAAACCTCCTTCTGTGAGGCCTGTACACTCTGCACAAAACAGCTCAGTGGCTTTGCTCCACATCCTCTTCATTTTTTTCCCCAACTGCCTCTCTTAGGACTAGATACCGTATTCCAGTGATGCTCCAGGGTTGAAATTTCCCTGGTCACCTTGCTTTTTCTGATGGCAGGCTGGTTTCACAGCATGCGCCTCCCAGTCCCAAACCCCATTCTTCCCAGAGAGCAGAAAAGTTTTCAAACTTTTGGAAAAGTCCAATGAGACAGATCCCATCTCTTCACAAGCCTCCGCACCGGCTGGACATCTACTGCTCTGTTCTGTAGGTAACCCCTGCATACATTTGGTCTGGAGTCAACACAGTGGTGTGTTTCACTTGAGTAAGCTATTTCCAAGAATTTGAACATATGTGGCCAATTTCTGGTCCTCCTTCTTGTTCTTTACTGCTCTTTCTATCCATGTGTCATCTGCAGATTTTATTAGCACAACTGTATTATTCACTTCCAGACTACTGATGTAATGTTTGATAGTGCTGAATCTTTTATGATTCCCAGAACACACCGTTTAGAACGTTATTAGCCCAAAATGAAAAATGCCATTGAATAGCGATTCCCTTTGACAGTGTCTTTTTGACCCATTTCCAAAGCTTTTTAATTCATGCTTTATGGCTATTAGATGCTCTTCTGGAGTTTGGGTTGTTTCTTGGGGTTTGTTTTTTTTTAAAAAATGTCTATCATGTGGTAGTGATTCCAGTGCTAGAGAAGACTCTTACAAGTGTAAAGATACTTGTTTTCAAATCAAGCCTGTAGATAAAGAATTAAATGAGAGCTACAGTTCATAAAATCATGCTGGCATGGAGCCACTTACACTGGTTATCTACTATAATTGCTGTGCTAGTTATCAGCTGGATCCTATCAGCTCCACAGAGCACTACTATGGGTTTCTGGGTTTCAGCTAACCAACCAAAGTCATCCAGACAGTTTATTTGTGGTTATTAAACATTGGTAATACAGTGTTTTCTTACGACCTAAGTGAATCTCTACTGGATAAAGATTACTGAAAAGGAACACTGGTGGACCAGAGATCTCATCTGGTAGTTCTGCCAGTACTTCTGCTGTGCATAAAAACCTGCAGCCTGGTTTCCAACAGAGCTGAGCTGCTTTCTGGACAGTTATGACTTGTCTGAATCATAATTATTTTTGAGCTCTGATTATTAATGCGTATGAACAACACTTTGGAATCCTCTTGTTTTCAATATGGTCTAGAATCGGGTCCAGTCTAATGACACTCAAGAAAGAATTTAGACTTTTTTTCTTCTGCATTTTATTTTAGTTATTTTATTTGCTCCTAATTAATAACCTATATTATTTTCTGGTTTTCTCTTTTCTCATGTTTGAAAACATCTTTTTTGCTGCTGTCTTACTGTTACTGGGTCAAGAAGGAATTTTTTAAGCCATGTTTCAAAACAGACATTTTACAAATGTAAATGGAATCTTTGTGATTAAATGTTCAATGGCGGGGCATTTCAGTATGTTGGAGCTTCTTTTATTCTGATAAAGAATTCTGTGAAAATCGATACTAGTTTTTTGGGTACTCAAGAAACTGCTTCTGTTTCTGTCATTGTTACAAGCCCATTTGGGAGAAGAAATTTGAAGTAAGTTCCAAGACAGTGATGGTTCATTAGGTCTTTAGTTTTAATGGCCTTGAATGTTTTTGGCATCAGCATGAATCTTTGCAATTAAAGAAGAGCAGGTAGTGATTTACTTCATAAGGCCATATTTCAACATTTAACTGGAAAAATGGTTAAATTAGAATAAAGCGGCATTTAACTTATTTGTCTCCCCACAGGTCAGGTGAGACTGATAGACCCACTTCAAGTCTGTTAGATATAGGAGTCAGCACATTAAGACGAGAAAGTGCAATGGGTCATATGAAAGATCTGAAGCTCCTGAATTCTGAGCCTTCAGTTTTCTTACCTCACTTGTTTTTTTCTTGTAGACTGCCATTAATATAATACATCACACCTTAGTAAAGTTATGTACAAACCCAAAAACTTTGTATGTAATCATAGCAAATGCAAAATAGACATTTATCAGTGCTCTGTCAATGTCTCCATAATCACTATGTTCATCAGCTTTGAAAGGAGTGCTGAAACTTGATGAAAAGACAGTTAATATCTTTGCAGAAGCCTAATTTCTCAATCACTAGAAGATGGTTTAGAAAGTTTGTGTAGGTGAATGTGTTAGTTGTTAAAAATATTCTGTCTTCATTGTCTGTAACTATTTTGATTCTTTTTGAACCCAGTTCTCAGAAGGATTTGGCATACAGGGCCGAGTTTGAAAAACGTATTTCAGTGGGGTTTATCCTGTTCAGTTTTTGCTTTCATGCATCCTTCATTATACACATTTTTTCTTTATTGCTTCCTTCTAGCTGTGTCAATATGAACTCACAATAAAGAAAGCCAGCCATGTTGACTGGAGCATTGGTCGCACTGGTCACTGATGTTTTAAAGCTGTACGGTTGTCTTTTCTGCTGAGAAAAATCCAGATGGTTTGCTGTCAGAGTAGCATGTTAGCTGTGCCAAGACAAAGTTCAATGTATATACAAACTGTTGTACTTCGGCTACAAGGTAGAGCCACCAAAGGAATCCCAAGTTACAATAATACGGCATAAAAAAGTTATCATATTTACTTGTCTTTTACCTCAGAGATCACAGAAGCTAAGTGCATAGGTGAGAATAAGCGCACAGAGATCATCAGTGTTTCTGATACCGTGCAAGCTGGTTGCTGTCCCACTTGTGTTTTCAAAATGCTGATCATTTAATTTGCAGTTTTAAAGAAATTTTATTTTAAGGTTTTAGCAGTTGTGTTTATGGAGCTGGGCAAGCAGAAAAAAGACAAGGCTTTTGAGAAGAGGTGGTGAAAGTTGTGTTAGGCCCTGAGGAGAGATAAAAGTTATTTGATGTAACAGAAGGGATTGTGGAGCCCTTCGTGTAAGTATATAATGGTTCAACTTTAATATAGAAAAGCTATGTATCTTCTGCTGGTGGAGTAATGCACTAAAAGTAATTACTTTTAGAATTTTTTTGAAATATTTATAAAAGTAATGAAGGGTGTTCTAGCACCAAGGATCTCACCACACATTAGAGAAGCTTGAGGGTGATTTTAAAGATACAATTTTAAGTGTGACAGCATTACAATTTTCTTGATTCTGTGACACAGAATTGATCTAAGATATTGCTAACACACAGCATGTGTGTTCCAAGAATATGGCAAGGTTCTTTACTGGTGAATATAGCTTACCTGGGCATGTGGTTCAGAGTTTCTACCAAGCAGCCATCTTCCATCTCGGGAAGTAAAATAGTTTTTCATCCTGTGCTGGGCACAGAGTGTGACAGGAGACAAGATGTGCTTTGATAACTCAGCAGAGTCAGAACCCAGTCTTGGGGCAGGTTTCAGAACACATACTCTGCCAGGGGTTTACTTGGTGAAAGCTGTGGACTCTATGGACTAAATATGTTTGACGTGACAGGTTTTACAGCCTTGCTAATACCAGTACTGGTTATTGATCAGTTGCTACCCTTGAGTTGGCAATTTTCTTAAGTGTGGTTATGAGGTAGGTCTGTGTTAGCTTCACAATAAAAAAGGTAGGAAATGAACCCTAATACAGTGTACAGCTACCGTAATGCAGAGGCTAGGAGCAGTGGTTTCTTTGCCAAGTGGTGCAAGAAAATTACTGGGGACCTTTTATTGGGGGATTTTGGATACTGTTGTCACAGGAATGGTGACTTGTCTTCCAGCTCACCCTTCTATTGCTGTGGTGTGCCAAGAAATACAGCCAAAGCTCTAAAATTGTCGTGGGGGCATGGGTTAGATCTAAACCAAAATGAATAATGTACCTGCAAATGGCAAGATCTGTGGGGTGGATTTTACGTAGTCACTAAGCAGACATATAAAGCCTTTAGCACCAAATGCTGTATAGCAAAAGGTGTATATAAGACTCAAAATCACTTGGAACTGTTACGGTATGAGGTACAAACCAATGAATAAATTCTGTGCTGGAAAAACTGCTGCTCTTCATAGTAACTCTGCTGTCCACAGCAGGGCCTTGTCTGAGATGGCTCATCAGAGTGTCAGCTCCCCTGGATACCTGATCCTATTGTGTGAGCTAGGGATATATAGCTAGTTTCATTTAGCCCCTTATAGTCTTTTGCAGCAGAGATCTCCTGGTTCAGGTGTTCTTAAGTTATGTCAGACAATAAAAATTACCTGCACACAGCTATTTTTAATCTCAAATGTTTCAAGTATTGGTAGCCACAGTATTCCTGTTGACTAGAGGCAATTTAAATGCAAAATGGGTGCTTGCTGACATAGTGGATATAGCTGTTTCCTTTCACGGTGTGCATCTCAATACTAAAGCCCTTATCTGTGCATGACAGGAAGCACTTTTGTCTGGGTGAGCTGCTAGACATCAGCTGCAAGTGTGTAAAATAATCAGCCATTTCCAAACACTGCTTTTAAGCCACGGAGGGTGTCTCTTTTTTGCTAAAACAAATAGAGCTGAAGTGGATACTAAGCCCTCCGTATCTCAAAGTGAAAATAAATTGTTGAATGCTGAAAAGCAGGGATCTGCAAAGGGAGCGTTTTGAAGACTATGCCACAAGCTGAACATCCTTTCCTTTAGCCTCTTCCTTTTTTTTTAATGCAGTCAATATATGTGCCTCTCAAACGCAAGCACTGTAGGGAAGTGCAAAAGTACACACCAGTGTTGAGATTAAGGGAATCTGAATTTTGTTCTCTTTTCCTGTGTTGCCACTGGCTTGCTGTACAGTGAGGTTTATTTAGTATCTCTTGGTCTTAGCTTTCTGTTTTAACTTAGTTAAGCAGATCTTTAAACCACAGGGTTGTAGAAGAATAATGTGCTATGCCAGGTTCAGCAGCTTTAGATGAATGGAAATATGTCAGATTAAAATCTGACAAAGGGATCTGGTATTGGAAATCGTCCAGCTTCATTGACTGTGGCTGCTGCCATTTTGAATCGCAGCAAATTGTGCAGCTACCCTGCAAATTTTGCAACCAGCCTCTCCCCGTCTTTATAAATTCCTGTGGGAGTCTTGGGTGCAAGTGAGGTATTCTTATAATGGACTGATGTAGATAAATTAAAATATAAAAAGACAAAGAGAGCAAAGCTGATTTCCTTTGCCTCCAGCCAGCTTTCAAATTGAATTTGTGTTATCCTGAAGACTCTTCAGGAAGTTTTTACACCTTTAGAGCTGGCAATGAGGTAACTTGCAGGAGGAGGAAAACTCTTCCCCTGCAAGGAAGAAGTACGTAGGTGGGCTGATGTGGACCAGGTTGCTTTGCTGATATAAAGAGCATTTCAGTTAGTTATTTTTTCCAGTTGCAAGGTGGAGAGAGATGCTGTTCTGCAGCAGGCATTCAGACAGGCACAAACTGAGCAGATGATCTCTCCAACAAAATGTACGTTTCCAAGGAATTTTAGGGAACATTTCCTTCCTGCCAGTGTAGATGGTAAAATAGCATCTGACATTTGGGACTTCTACTGTGCTGCATGCAATAGGCAAGCTCGAGCAGAATAATAGCAACATGGACCCACCTTTGCCCACTGTGATGAGAGGTAGCTCATCAGCCCAAGCACCACAGGTTTTGTGCCGCAAGCTTGCGCAAAGCCAGTTGCAGTAAGGATAATGTGAGAATCAGATGGTGTCTGAAAGGCTGCTTCACAAAACTTTGCAATCGCATTGCCCCCAAACCAGGGGTTAGACTATGTTTAATGAGATTTATGGTGTGTTTTAGAGTGGGGGATGTCTGGCTCCTGAATGCAATGCTGTAGCTAGGTGAAACACTGATGAGGGCTGTTCCACTTAATTTCAAACCCGTGGTGAAATAGCTTGTTATCAGCAAGCCCTTCACCACACAGTGACAAAAGGAGAAATGGGAATTCTTCCAACTGTGCTTCAGCTTATGAATTTTCTTCAGGTAGCAGTTGATTTTAATCCCCACATTTTTTTTCTGCGAATGAATGCTCCAGATTTTCCTCCCTGCAGACTACTCTGCACAAATGGAGTTTGGTGAGAAATTATGATTTGCACTTTTTCCTCTCACGTTTCATTCTTGTGGCTAATATCTCATTGGGGATACAGTTGTTCAGATTGTGTTGCATAATATCTAACTCCTACATCCCACTCATCCCCTTTAAAGTCTAAGCCAAGAGACAAGTCTGTTGTGTCAACATGTTTACTCATTTCATTACTGCACCCTTCCCAAACAAAAATGAATTGCTTATCTATTTCCGAATCTTATTCTCAGTGGCAGATACTGCAGGACAGTTCTTCATGCCTTTTGGCAACCACATCTTAGGAAAGAGGTAATGCAGTTACCTGTAGCAATGACAGCACAAACCAGTAGAGCACCAAGACATTTTCTTCATATGCTTTTTTTTTTTTACATAAAAAAAAAATAAGCCTTAAATTAAAAAAAATAGGCCTTAAATTTAAAAAAAATTATTAGGCCTTAATTTAGCCTAATAAAGTATTTAAGTAGAGCTATATTGACCTTCCTTGAACCTGATTTGGTTGTCTTTTAAATATGAAATATTACCTGGAACAAATTGATATGACTTTCAGTTTGAATTAAGATGATGAGTGAGATCTGAAATGTGTCATTGCTTATCTGCTGGAGTTCCGTTTAAAGCTTACAGTATTCATATGACATATTTCACTAAACCAAGTATCATTTTGAAATTCACATGCTTTTAGTACTGTTTTAAATCATAATGTGAGGAAAATTGAGTACGCACAAGCCTAACTCATATCTCCTCAAGAAGGGCACATGTAACAGTAGGTTTCTGAAAGCCTCTTGCAGCTGGTACTGCTGGCTGTGTGCAAGGACTGAGCCAAGGCTGATTGAGCTCAGGCTGGTCCCACCACCAGTGGAATGGGCTCCTGGGCATTAACATGCTTGGAAATGGTCCGGCTTTGCATCAGCGGGATCACAGCCTGGGATGTGTGTGATGGATGGATAAAAGGGAAGCTGAGCCATAGCCAGTGTCTGTGGTTGCTATCATTGCTCACCCAAAGCAACTAGGGAGTCTTCTGCAGTCACTTACCAGCACGGTGTAACCTTGCCTTTGGACAGATGCAGGTCCCTTGCCTCAATCTTGAAATGCCAACTGTCATGGCTTCAGCAGCAGCAGTCATTTTTCCCCTTTAAGTAGTAGCTGGTGAGCACTGTGTTTTGGATTTTTGGCTTGGGAACAGTGCTGATAACACCAGTGTTTATAGTTAGGGTTAGGAATGTTTTGGTTTGACCAAGGACTTCCGAGTTTCATGCACTGCCAGGGAGGAGGGAAGCCTGGAAGAAGCCGGGCAGAAGGGGAGACAGGGCACCTGACCCGGACTGACCAAGGAGGTATTCCATACCACAGTACGTCATGCCCAGTTTTACTTCTGGGGGCAGGAACCCGGAAGGAGTCAGTTCACAGCTCGATCATCAAGTGGTGAGCAGCTCTGTCCTCTTCCCTTGTTTTTCTCAGGTTATTGTTGTTATTGGTGGTGGCAGCGGTGATTTGTGTTATACCTTGGTTACTGAAAGGTTCTTATCTCAACCCGTGGGAATTGCATTCTTTCCGTTCCTCTTCCCATTCACCCCCCCCCCCTTGAAGTGGGGGGGAAGAAGGTGGGAGGAGTGATTGGGCAGTCACATTGATTTATGCCTGAAACCATGACACCAACCAAATCCACCACCACTGAAACAGAAAATTAAGTCACCTGCTTCAAAGAATGGGGAAAAAAAGCACTGCACATTTTGCTAATTGGCTTGTTTCTCTTTTTTTACCCCCTCCCTCCTTCCACATTGAGGTGAAAAGCAGAGAGGAAAAAAGAGTGCAGAGATCACAGAATACTGACACACTGTCAGTGTGATGGGACTATATATTTTTGGACATTTATGCAGTGCTAGATAAGAGAAAAGAAGATACTGGAAATCCTGGAAAGATATACGATGCTCAGTCTGGCATTGTGGCGAAGCTGGAAATGAGAAATTGGGTAATAGGATTTTTCTGTCTGCATCAGCCTCTGGCTGTCTTCAGTATGTTCAGGAAATCACTTTACATCTCTGCTTCCATTTCCTATGCTGTCAAATGAACATAATGATGACTACTTCCTCTGAGTGCTCGTGCTTCATTAGATAATAAAACATTTTGGAGGAAGGAGTCATAGGTGTGTGATTTATTAATCCAGCGAGGTCAGGCTGAACTGTCTGTACACAGCTGAAATTCAGAGTGAAGGGAAGGTCTCCTGGCACTGATGGGATGCCGATGCCCGGCATGCTGCCCATGCGCAGGGTTGCTGGAGAAGGTGAAGCAGATTTTTCCAGCCCTGCCTGTCTGAACATGGGGACAGCTAAAACCAAAGCATTTTTGTTTCTCACCTGTCACATATCACCTCACTGCAGTGAGACTTTGAGGTGTTCAGTGCAGGAGTCTGCTAGGTTTTTTCTGAAAGAGGTTTTGCTTGTTCAGTTCTGCATGGATGTTTTATTAAGGTGCTCCTCATGGCTTTTTCTCTGTATGGTAGTTGTGACACCATTTTACTTGAACACAATAAAATAAAACGAGTGAAGGAGATAAGATACTGAGATAAACAGATGAGCAATGTTTATAAACCAGAAGAGTCTCCTAAATCTGATAGCCATCAGTTCCAGCCAATATAATCCATGGTGCTAAAGAAAGAAGAAATCAATATTGCAGAAGCTTTTACAGCAAATTTATGAGCACTTTGTTCAGGATCAGTCCATGAAAACTGAAGCATAGCTAGCACGATGCACTTATGGAAGGGCTTACAGAGAATGCCCTTGTTGAATTCACAAACTGTTCCAGGGAATTAAATTGGAGAATATGGAAATGGGCTTTTAAACTTTTTTTTTCATTTATTAGTTTATATCCAGAGAAGAAAATGCTGTAAAAAACTATCAACTCCTTTGAGTAATGTGGCTGAATAGACAATAAGAGAGAAGCAATAGTCCCTGCCAAAGTTATTATGTATACCTTTTCAAGTTTCTGTTTTATGAGATAAGTGGATGACTGTGGACTGGTTTGCTAATAAGAATTTCCCCCTTTTCTCCCCAGTAGGATACACTTTCACTATATTTAGGTACTACTTTCCAGTTAAGACAAGGTTGTAGCATAAATAGATACTAGTACGCCCTCAGCAAGTCTGCTGATGACACCAAGCTCTGTGGTTCGGTTGATATGTTGGAGGGAAGGAATGCCATCCAGAGGGACCTTGACATGCTTG
>JASSUY010012626.1:0-58644 GCA_032466535.1 Forpus xanthops | reverse complement strand
TAGGGTTGGAAAGGACCTTAAGATCATCTAGTTCCAACCCTCTTACCGTGGGCAGGGACACCTCCCACTAAACCATGCCACCTGAGGCTATGTCCAACCTGGCCTTGAACACTGCCAGCGATGGAGCATTCGCAGCTTCACTGGGCAACCCATTCCAGTGCCTCATCGCCCTTACAGTAAAGAACTTCCTCCTCAGATAATACTGTGCTGCTTTATGCAAGATGAAAATCTGCTCAGAATTAGGGAGCAATGGTGGGGATTTGTGATTGGAAGTCATCTTCTCCAGAGGCTTTTCTCATTACAAGATGAAACTTGAAGAGGAATCAAAAAACAGCCTTAAAAGAACAGTGGAATGTAGTGAAAGTGCTTATTGTATGATTAGGCTTCTGGAAACCTAGAGCAAACCATAGCCAATGAAAAGAAGATGTTTTTTGACTGTAGATCAGTCTAATAGCTGCATCCCATTTTCCCCTACAAAATATTGCACCCGCACTATAGAGCTGAGATAGTCCTAGAGCTTTAATTTCTCCTTCTGCAGAGATCCTTCATCACTTATATTTTTGCTTTTATAGCAAGATCACATGTAGTCAAATTGAACACCTAATAAGCAGGAATACCTGATTTAAAGGTGTATCATCACTCTCTTGTCCTTGTGTGACCACCTCAAATTGACAAACATTGAGAAGATGGCATCTAGGCTAGGGATGAGACTTCAACAAGTGGCAGACAAGACATCTGCCTCCCATATTTCTCTTTGCCTACATAATCATGAATAGCTTTCTATTGTTCCAGGAGTTACTCAAGCATATAATAGTTTTTTTTTCAGTGAGTTCAAACCTCCTGTTTGAGATGGGGTTTCAGGGAGTTCTTTTCTGCCTTAGCATGAATTAGATACTTATTTTTACCACCCCTATCAGATCTAAGGAATACATGGACAGAGTGCGAAGGAAATCATGGATTGTAACTGCTGACTAGACAGCTGTATCACGAACTTTAAAATGTAGGAACAGAAATATTTCCTGAAATACACTTGTGACATCTGCTTAGTAAACCTCTGTCTTTTAGTGAGAAATAATCCTCTGGCCTCAAACACCTCTTTTGATGTGCTCAGATCCTGCATCTGCAGGTGGAGCTTCAACCTGGTGGCAACTCATGTGGTAGGGCCAGGTCTTCATCCAGGGAATGGCACTCCTAGAGGGGATTTGTACCCAGGAGTTTTACCTGGCAATTTGGTTTGCAGATTCATAATGATGGTTCAGGGAATCTATTCAATTTTGCTGGAGTCACTTAATGAGTCATGGGTGGTGGTGCTGGATCTTAAGGGGTTCCTGTCTCCTGAGCTCTGTGCCAAGTCTCCTGGATCTTGTGCAATTTCTGTCAGATTTAATGAGGATAAAATATTTAAGTAATATATTAAATGCTTCTGGGCCTATGCTGTAGTAAATATTGTTCATTTAATTACACAAATGACTGACTCATATGAAACAGGAATGGGAGCATAGTAAGCATGCCAGCTGAAGTGATATCCACTCAGGCTAGACAATGCCATCCTCCCTGCCTGTGGCTTGTTAGCTTGCTTTTCAAGTAGTGTGTGCTTTGGCTCCTATATTCTCTCAGTCAGGTTGTCTTAAATGGCTTGAATTACCAGTCCCAACTATCCCAGCTGATTTTTTTGCCTTTTTCCTGCCTGAATAGAATTAAAGTGCTCATTTGAACTGCTTTGCCATCAGGTCTGTTCAAAACCTCCAGCAAGTGGGTTTTAATGAGCAGCTGTGGGGGAGTAACTTCTTCCTAGCACAGGCGGCTCCTAAAAAGGCTATCTATGCGTATCCTTCAGACATCTTAAGGGCTGAACATATTTATATCTTTCAATAATATTAAAAGTGAATTCAGGTAGTTTAAGTCACTTGATTCCTTAAGACTGCGTGATGCCCACATCTGCCATTAGTGCATCCTTCTAATAATCAATGTTAAACTGTTCAACATGCTTAAGAAAGCTTGAACCCAAATAAATCCCTTGGGGAGCAAGCAGGACAGATTTGAATGCATTAGTGCTGCTTCTTAAGTAGATCCCAAAATCTCAGAGTAAAAATCGAGTGCTTTTTAGTATAAGATCATTGGATAATTGCTAGCTTAGTTAATTTTTCCTAAAGATTTTCAATCTTGATTTAGACAATTACGTCAGTTTGGCATTTAACATTAAGCATCAAAATAACCTCATCTCTCCACAGCAATAATTTAAGCAACTGTTCAGTCATATGAACACCTTTGGTAGTTAGGTGAATGCTTAAGAGTTTTGTTCCATAGATTTCTAACATTAAACAGCTATTTATGTGCTTTGCTCCACCAGGGCCTTAAAGATATAATTTGAGTAGATGGGTGTCATCTCTTAATGACTATAATAAAAGATCAGTGAGGGAAGGTGGTGGGAAAGTGTGTCACACATAACGGTGGTTATGGAGAGTGCAAGAATGGATTAGAAAATTCTCCATCTCTTACTTTAATTTCTTTTCCAGCACATAAAAAGGAATCTCCTCCTTTTCTTCGGCTGGGTAAATGAAAGGGACGCTTTCAAAACAGCTGCATGCAAATCTTCAATTTCTTCCTGTGCATTTGGTCACTTGAAGGAAAAAAATCAGTCTGGCAGGCAGATGTGCTTTGAGGGACTTCTCTGTGCTTCCTCAGAGGGAAAATGTTTAAAACCAGAAACAACCTCACTAAGGGCCATACAATTCATGATGGTTTCTTAGCCATTGTTCTATCATATGACCCATTATTCTGCCTTAATATGTGCATAGCATTGAGGACCCTTGTCATAGAAATCACAAACCTGTGCTGTTTGTCTTATGTTTTTTTTTTCCAGTGGACAGCATGCCATTATTGTCACACTCTCTGGTTATATTTAATGTGAGGAGGATACAAGTCCTTTAAAAAAATGTCACTTCAGTGGTACTCTCAGCATTTTTATTCCTGAATATTAAGTCCCAATTTTTATAGCCTTAGCTCAATCTGTGGCTTCATAAAACATCATAAATTGGAGCTTAGCTTTACAGGCAAGGAAGATGATTTGATAAGCATGGGATTGCCCCTACTACATCAAATAACATTTCTTTTCTTAATATCCAGACGCACTGAGTTATGGCGCTGGTTCAGTAGCCAGCCAAGAGATATGATCCCTGTACAATTAACTTCTTCTTGCATCTTGTCTGGGGTTTGTTGTTTTTGTGGGTTTTTTTTTGTGGGTTTTTTTTTTTTTTTTGGTTTGTTTTGGTTTTTTTATTCCAAGGGGAATAAACGAGAAAATTTCTTTTAACCACGTATTTTCCTCCAATTTTATCCTCGTAGTGGAGTCAGCTGAGTGCAACCCCTTGTCAGCACTATCATTATCTGTAATTTACATGCAAGAAGCAACAGAAACTTTTAGGATTAAATGAATGTAAAACCAGAAACCTCTGCCTGTTCCATCATCCAGCCTTGTAAGTACAGTAGATATGTCAGTGACTGTATTAAGAGCTATTAAAATGGTTTTGATGTATTGCTGGTTTTGGTATGATTTTCCAGGTTTTATTATTCCTCTGACTATCATTTGCCATTTTAAATGGAATCTACTATTATGGGATATGAGCAGTCTGTCCTTCAGAGGAGACTCTGCACCAATAGCCCTTCTGCTCATCTTCAGTGGTGTGTACAGGGGGATGCTAACAATCCCCTGGTATTTCAGTGTCCTAGCCACCATTTATACTATTTATCATCAAAGAAGATTATGATATTCAAGGTTGTGTGCAGGCACAGGAGCTGCATACATAATGGCTCTGCTGTTTGGTGCTGCAGCACAGGAGCTGTCTAGGTTTAACTTGGTGCACACCTCCATCAGGGCTTACAAACCACCACTGGTCCCTTTGGCTCTGCCCCTGCCACTATGCAGTGTGGCCCAAGGGCTGGCAAATGAAGGAGTCAGTGCTGATCTCCACAGATTCTTTTCCTTGGTCCAGTCTTATTCTCTTTAGATAAACCACCTACTCCCATCCATGGTCAGGTAGTGCCCTCTCAGCCACAGCTGCTTGATGGGTTTGCTGCATGAGGTTTGGCCATGTGTTTCCACAAAGACATGCACAGACTTTCATGGCTAATTAAAAACCTGGGTAACATGTAGTGGGGAGAAAAACAATGAGTTTGTTGATAAAATAATAGCATTTAATGAACACTAAAATATATTATTCCCTTTTTAACAGAACTGTCTAAAACCTATTGATTTCACTACCCACAGGTTTCTAATAATAAAAAATTTAAAGCCTTACTATCATTCTCCCATGTCAGGTTTATTACTAGGATGGCTGAATTCAGAAGTTCACCAGTTAGAACTATGGGACTCAGATCCTCCTAACAGATAAATTCCTCTTCAAGTCTAATAAAATGCATTACCTGTCTGCTGCCCTCCCTCTCACCATCTTGGGAGTCAACATTGCTTCGTGAGAAAACTGAACTGAAACTGTTTTGTTCTGTTTGGTGTCTAGTTGCTCTTCTTTTTCCCATCTTTATGACCCCCTCCCCATGCATATTTATTTTTGTAATTTCATTTACAAATATTCTTAGTCACGTTTCTTTCACCTAAATTAACAATAATGGGCTGGTTTGTCCTTGCCTGTCACTCAGCCTCTATTAAATTGCTCAGGTCAAATATGGAATGACAAGGCTTTAGTAGCAATATCAGGGTACCTCACCTGGTCCTTCAGCCACTCTGTTGAAGCTACATCTGCGTGCATTTTTACTATCCATTTGCCTCTTTTTTATTTCTTCACCACTGATAAGATGTCGCAGAAAGATTTTTGGCCAAGCTTATGGGTTTCCTTGTAGAGCAGTTATCCAGTGTATTGCTGGTAGTGCCTTTAAGGGGGAAATACGTAAGTTGGAAATCAAGCTTCCAAAAAACCCAAACAGCACTTCTGATTAGTATCTCATATTGTTATCCTTCCTGCTTCATTTGTTTTCCATATGGGCAAAATAAAGGTCAACAACCCTAAGGCAATGATCTGATTTGAAAGAAATGAGATTTCTGAAAAGGAAATTTGCAAAAATAGCCATAACCAAGAAATGAGAAACATTTTAAGAAATTGGCAGTTCAGACTTATCTTCCACGTAGTTTATCTTCATGAATTGGTAGTATTTTGTTGTCTATGCAAATGCACTGATAATCTAGTCCTATTCTTTTTGTGCCATTTAAAAATCATTTTTCTCTATTTAAATTCCAATATTACTATTGTCATGAACAAAGACATAAAGGGAATCATCATGCACTTCCTTTAAAAAGAGGCATGTTGTAGGCTACTATAGCCATAGTTTCTCTAAAGGGAGAATCTGGAGCTACCTTGTCCCCAGGTTGTCTGAGAACTCACTGTCCATCCCTTCCCATTCCCATGCATACCTCTGTATGGGCTTGTTTTAGTACATCGTGGGATTCGTGATGCCATGAGTTCCTCCTGCATCCTTTGTGCCTATTCATAGATCAGGCCAGCACTGCCCATCACTTCTCTAGGAGGATACTCAGCACCACACATCCACCACAGGGCAAGGAGGGCTCATGCAGGGTTATGACAGGAGCACCCCTCCACTGTGGCTCACCCAGTGGGTCACCGCTGGGAGCAGGGGTCCCCGGAGCTGCTGCCAGTCTCCTATGTGTGCCTCCTCCCAAAATCTGGGTCATGTCTCCCTCTAGGGGCTCGCCACGAGGTTGAAACCCACTCTTCCCTGGCAGAGGAGGCTGTAAACCTCTGAGCGTCTTTCTGCGGCATCGAGCCTGTGTCAGAGGATAAGGTGTTTGAGCTTGTAGAGGCTATAATGTAACACAGAACATGTGCCAGTGGAGAGTGTGGGTTAAAACCTTTCTATTCGAGTTTTTAGGCAGAAATTCAATTCCCACCTCCTACCTGGGATATGAGGAGGTGAACTATAAGCCAATGCAGTTTTGGCTGTATTGGTGAAGGTCCAAATGGTCTTGTCTCTGCTCTGCACCATGTCCCTAGCCTGGACAGCAGTGGTGTTGCTCCTGCACACCCTGGGCAGGGAGTGGGTGCTGGCCATACCTGCAATTTCAGATCTATGCTGGGTGCCCAGTGCCCTCCTCTGCAGCATTCTTAAGCATTTTGGAGATGAATGCTGCTGTCTGCTTCGGAGAGGTGCTCTGCGTGCTTTGCTGGTCCTTGATCCTCTCTTAGCGTAGTGATGGGGATGCAGACATGGGCAACCAGAGCAGAGAATAAAGAAGAAACTTGAGTGGAATATCAAGCTTTTATTTCGATGTTTTGTTGAAATGGAAAACCAGAAGTGTCTACTTGTTATATTACAGTATTTAAGCATCATTCATTGGCATTAATTTTGAGTTTACAGTTTAATTTGATACCTTTGTGGACTTTCTGTATAGTGCTTTCTCTTTTCAGAATAAACAAGAGCAGGGGAAATTTTTCCCTGTTTAGTGGCCAGGCAGCCGTGATAATCATTCTATGCCACAATTGACCTGGTATTGATCTGAAACTCTGGGAAGAAAAGAGGCCTAATAAATAAATATAAATCAATGAATTCAATCAAAATATAAAGGGCAGTCTTCCTAGAGGCACAAGTGGGATTTGCAGGAATTCGAAGGCAGCCCATGTAATTTGAATGACTGCAGGTTTTGTGTGAGAAATCAAGTACCTCTCTTAAAGATCTTGCTTTAATTAGGGGACAGAGATCCATTTCACCAACTTGAATAATCTCAGATTTAGACTAAGGCTTCTCTGCAGTCAACTGAGAGTTGGGGAGGTGCTGTATTCTATGTTCATTACCTGCAGTTTGTGCCTAATTTTTAGGTGGTCAAAGCTAAGGTGCAGTCCATCTCAACCCTCTTAGCAGTTACTTCATGGGCCTTTACAGCCACTCCCCACGGAGTAGAAAAACATCCTGTTTACCACAGCAATAATTTACACTGAGATGATTTCCTATTGCCCAAGTAATTCCTTTTTTTAAATAATTGTTGTTCAGTCAGCAAAACCAAAGATCTTTGTAAAGCTGTAGTAGCAATGTTACTAATAAATAAAAAAAATAAAACAAAAAAAAACCAAAAACTTTTTGAAAACACCAAAACCAATTTGGGTACAATTATTTTTTCATCTACTGCAGTGTAAATCAAGAATAGCTCCTGAGAAACCAGACTGCATACCAAAGACTTTGCATGCAACTCATGTAACACTTAAAAAGCCTTTGGATCTTGCTGACTTCACTGATGCTGTGAAACAAGGATACACCAGGTAGATGCAACCCCTATGTAATAATTTCAATTAACTCTGATTAAAGAATATAGTTATCCTCAAAATGAAACTGAAGAATTTTGCTGATTGGGGGTCTAAGGATGTTGTGTGCTGTGCTGCAAAATGAAAAGGCTTTGCTCCAATATGAGCTCTTACAGCTTAATATGAGAGACAAGTGACCACACAAGGTTTGCACTGGGGCTAGAATTAGAAAAAAAATGTGAGTGATTAGCAGAAGTCAATCCCTACTTGGTGCTTTTGCTGAATATGCGTCATTGTGATAAAAGAAACCTGCCCTTACCATGAGCTCTGCAAGATGCTCTGGCTTTGCCCTGAAGTGCTCTGTTTAGGTAATGACTTTCAGGAGAGCAGAGACCTGTGCATGATGTGGCAGAAGATGTGATGCAGGTGCTGGGGGAAGGATCCTCATCCTACACTGGGTGCCTTCAGCAGACCTACACCAGAAAAGTATAGATACAGAGGATTTTACCTGTCTGCTTGACTCTCTTCTGCCAGTCCCAAGGAAAATTGTTGAGTGTGAGTTAAGCACTTCAGTTTTCTTTTGAAAGAGAAGTGTTAGAATTAATTTTGTCCTTTTTATATATCAGCTAAATAACATATTAGCAGGAGATGGAAATGTCTAATGACACAGAATTGGGAGCAGGCAGTCTGTACAGAGTGAAAGCTCATCAGGTTAGTGACAGCGTGCTGCAGGCAGCACTCGGGCAGACAAATGTTCCTTGAAACCAGTCCTGACAAGTGGTGAGCAGTGAGAGGCAAGGTTTTGCCAGCACGTTAGAAAAGCCTGTTCATGCCTCTATCACTGTGCAGGAAGGAGCCAGGCATTCATGTGGTCAGATCTGGGGATGTGTAAGTAACAGGTAATAAATAGGAGCCAGAAAAGATGATGCTGACATAATATTAAGGATGGAAAATAATTTTCAGTTATTTTTCTTTTACATCTTTAGTTACAGAAATTCAAGTCCAGCTCTAATAAAAGGCTTAATATCGAACCCAGGTTTTAGTATCTCAACTGGGCTGTCCCTCTTGGTGGTGACATTTGCATTCAGGCCAGGCAAGGACAATGCTGGGACTCAGCAGGGTGAGGGGACCCTTTTGGTCTCTGACTGATCTGGGCCAAAATAAACTGCTGATTTCAATGATAACAGTGTCTCTGTGACTTCAGGAAGGTGGTCCAAATCCAACTGTCTCTGGTGGTGTTTTGTGGCTGCTGTGGGTGCTTTTTCAGATTTCTGCTGATTATGCTAGAGCAATATTGCAGGGAATTTATGTGCTATGGGCATAAATCTCACTATATGAGCCACCTGAGAAGCAAGAAAAATGGTCTCTGTCAAGGATCTACATACAGAAATACATTAAACAACAGCTCTCTGTAGAACAGGAGCTTCGTTTTCGATTGTAGATTTGGGGGAATAATGAAGAATAAAATTAGTGCTTTGGTAATGCATTAAGACTTTCAGGGGGGTTTCACTAGCAGATTTTTATAGCCTTAAAGGATAAATGGTAATTATACTAAATTTCTCTTAATCTTAAACTGATCTTCCAAAGGAAGATGCAGGAAACTTTTCCTACATGGTTATAGAGCAGGAAGAGCTGCTCACTTGGGTCTTCAGACCACCGTTGTAGCATCCAATTAGCAAAGCATACATTAAAAGTGGCTGCCTACCAGGATAGGAAGACTTCTTACGGCTGTGATGAATGGCTGCTTATCCCATACCATAACTCACATTGTTGCACGTGGTCTTATAGGGGCTGTTTGTGAATCATGGCACATGAAACTTTCTCAAGCCTCGGTTATCTGTCAGTGGGGAGATGCCTTTTAAGGTTGGACTGCATCTGTTAGTTATGCTGCCTTCTCTCTGACCAGGACAGAGCAGGTATGTTTTTAGTGACTGAGAGCTACCAAATGGTGCTCACAAAAGGAGTTCAAAAACAAAATCAGAAAATTAAAGTGTATTCATTTCTTTCAACGTGTTAGTTATTACAAAGGGAGACGTGATGTTATTAAAGTGCGTAAGAGCCTCTTCCCATCACATTTCTGTGGCTCTGCCTTTGTTATACATATTCTAACAAATTATTTTGTTGCTATAGCAATACTTTTCTGTGGGTCTAATCCTTTCTCATTTACAGTGAAGCCCTTTGCTTTCAGTGCAATGGGACCTTTACTTTTGCAAATTACCTTTCCAATTACATCTTTAGTTTACGTTTGCTTTTGCTTTTCAGTGCTAATCTGGATTAGGGAATGCTTAATTTGGGTAAAAATAGATTTGGAGATTCTTAATAAAATAAGTGCCAAGGCATAAAATCTGTGAAATTATATATTATATATGTTATAATGTGTGTATGTGTATATATATATATATATATACACACCATACATGTGTCTGTATCTTTGCAATCAGAATGGATCTTCACATCCTATAATACCTCCTCTATGGAGAGGAAAGTGGTGGGGAAAATGGAAACATATGCTAAGAAACTCTGTATGTTCCCCTTTTACAGATTTCTGAATTGCTTTCTCACTATAACCCTTCTCAGCAGCTAAAAAATATCTCTCAGTCCAAAAAAAATTCCCAGGAGGAAGAAGAGGAGAGAGAATCATGGAATAGCACAAGGCAAAGGCAGTGAGCTTTGATGGGTCCCTATTGGTGGCTTTGTTCTAACCCACGATTTTTCATCTTTTTCTCTCCTCTTTTTTTTTTTTGCATCAGTTTGAGGTTTTTGTGTCTGTATACATGTGTGCATGTGTTCTGCAGTGTTCATGGGCCAAGTATCTACTATATAGTGTTAAATAGAATTTACTAAATAATGTTTTATTCATTTTTAAATGGACAAATTTAGGAATGGGATGATCTTTCCTTAATGCCTTTAAAGAGCAATTTTAATAGCAGCTATGTAAAATTAGTAATCATGAAAGGTTAATAAATATAATTCCAGTTGTTGAAAAGCAAAAAGCTGCTACTGAAGACCAGGAACAGTTTGGATTCTGATACTGTAACATCAAATAAAATAATTTCAAATCAGTACTGAATTCATTGCAAGATCTAAATTTTAGCCAGAGGGTCTTGGCTTAGTGTCAAGGGGTAACTATCAACCACAACCGCCTTTTTAGGGTCACAAAGATAGGCATATGTTTGAATTCAGCCCAAGTTATTCATGGTTCTTCCTATAGGCAAATCCTTTCAGATGCATCAACTCTTTCAACTATTCCCATTTGGATAAAAGCTTCCAGGTCCTCCAGCCTTCCTAGCTGACAGATGCAGGTGTCTTAGCTTCTGCTGCACTGCTTTAACACCCTTGTGTACAGCTTCCTTTATGAATAAGGTCTCTCCTATAGTGAACTGATGCCTTCCTGTTTCAATGCTTACAGGGACAGTGGGGTAGGATAGAAAAAGTGGGCGCAGTACAGATGAATGAGAGCTGTAGGCATAAGGAAGAATAATTAATTTAATTTAAGAAAAAGAAAATACACAGGAGGTCCATGAGTTAAGGTTGGTTGTTTGTTCCCCTGAAGTCTGTTGTTTCTTACTTCCTCTGACTTTAAAGAAAAATACTTGCATTTATAGATAGAGAAATGCATTCCCATAGTGGCTGCTGAGTCCACATCAGGCTGTCCCAGTAGAACTGGGTCTCAGAGATTCAGTGCAATTGATGTATTTTCTGGTTTTTAAATGCTATTATTAGCGTGCCTGAGCATTTCACATAATTTTAATTTAATTTTTTTCCCCAAGATCTAACTTTTTTTTTTCTTGCCCTTTCATGAGACACATTTGGGATTATCCTGACCTTATTTTCTGGTGTTTTGTTGGGATTTTTTTCTTCACATTCACATAACATGAAATGTTAGAATATAAAACCTATTTCAGTCTAATATACAGTGTCCATCACTTCACACTGAGATGGCTTTCAGTAAATCATTTCTGTGTTACTCATAATGGAGAGCTCTGCTTTTCCAAAGCTGAGCTATTCACATGGTAGTCTCACATGTAGTGAGACCCATATACCTGGGTCCTTCTGTAAAGCATGAGCTCCTCTGCAGTCACTGTGACTTCCTTTGGCGATCTTAATTTTCCTTGGTTTCAAAGCTCTATTTATTATTTAAAGACATACGATATTCCACAACATGCGCAGAACATACTATAATTATATATATGTATTAAATACATATAGAGGAACATACAATCATAGAATAGTTAGGGTTGGAAAGGACCTTAAAATCATCAAGTTCCAACCCCCCTGCCGTGGGCAGGGACAACTCACGCTAAACCATGCTACCCAAGGCTATGTCCAGCCTGGCCTTAAATGCCACCAGGGGTGGAGCATTCAGAACTGCATTGAGCAGCCCATTCCAGTGCCTCACCACCCTCACAGTAAAGTTCTTCCTTATATCTAATCTAAACTTCCCCTGTTGAAGTCTAAACCTGTTACCCCTTTTTCTGTCACTACAGTCCCTAATGAAGAATCCCTCCTGCTTCCTTACAGGCCCCTTTCAGATACTGGAAGGCTGCTCTGAGCTCTCCACGCAGCCTTCTCTTCTCCTGGCTGAATGGCCCCAACTTTCTCAGCCTGCCTTCATATGGGAGGTGCTCCAGTCCCTTGGTCATCATCATGGTCCTCCTCTGGACTTGTTCCAACAATTCTATGTCCTTTTCATGTTGAGGACATAATTACATACATATAAGTACAATTGGAGACTACCTTTGATATATGTAGTAATAATCTGCACTAAGGCACATATGACTGGCACAGCCTTTGGTCTATCTCTGGATATTTCCCCTGCAAATGATGGCTGGTCTTTGTTCCTAAAATCCTAAAATGTCAAGATTTTATATAAGATTTAAATATTGGTTTAGTTTGCAGTAAAAGTCCAAGTGTGTATGTTAATATTCCAGAGGAATTATTTAATTTGCATTCATTTCCCTCCATTTATCATGGTGGTTGGTCTGGCTTTCTCTTTTTGATGTTATATATACACACTGATTGGGGGAGCTGCAGAGACTGGATTTCTTCTGACAGTTGGAGAACAGAAGGGAGGAGGAGTCTGTGCTATGTGATCAGATCTTGGATCTGAAATATCATAACGACCCAAAACCCTTTCTGAGGTGAAATAAACAGGTTAAGCAAAAACAATCAAGTATGCGGAGTTCATACCTGAAGTCCTGTGGTTAAGCTTCTGCTTAGCGTTTGCTCAGGCTCCCATGATACCTGACCTCATATCCATTTCTGTCATGTACCTTAATAATACCTTAGTGAACTTGGTGCTGTGAATTATCTTTCTAGATTAAGATTTCCAAATGTACATTTTTTGGTAGATGTTTTAGCAGTCTTTTTTTTTTTTCAGTCTGTTATGTGTTTTGAGTACTAATTTTTGGTAACCAATTAATTTTTACCATGGTCACATACCAAACTAAGAAAAGCATCATTTTTTGTTGTTTATTTCCCAATGCAACAAATCAGTTTTACATTTGAGTAGGAGGAAAACTAACTGAAGCTAGGAGAAATATAGAAAATTATGTATTTTTGTGAGGCCACAGAAATAAAGACATCTCACAGCTTTTTAATCACAGATTCTCAAGGTCTACATTTAATATCTGGGATACAGCATCATTGATTTCATAGCAAAGTTTACCACCAAATTTAGTAGTTTTCATCAAAATGCAGGTCATAAATTGTTCTGGATAAATAATCATCCATCTATGGCATTATTGAGAGAACAGCCTAGGCTGGGATTTTGGGTCATTGGGTATCCTGCAGCATCCAGAGTTGTTAGATGGAGGCAATGGTATACAGCTGCCATCCCCATTGCCATTTCATATATATCTCTGGCTGTCCCAATTGCAGGTAATCTCACATCTTACCAGACACTGGGATGTCTTCCGACAAACCAGGTGAAAACCACTCAATGTAGTTGAAATCATCACAGAACAGGATATCTTGATCTGGTCCTGAGTTACCTCTGTGTCCTGGGTTCAGCAGTAGCAGTCATTTTTCTCCTTTTTAGTAGCTGGTGCAGTGATGTGGTTTTGACCTTCAGCCTGGGAACAGCACTGATAACACTGATGGTTTCAATTGCTGCTCAGTAATGTTTATTCTGACCAAGGACTTTCTGACTCTTAGGCTCTGCCAGGGAGGAGGAGAAGCCAGGAGGAAGCAGAGACACCTGAGCCAAACTGTCCAAAGAGGTATCCCATACCACAGCATGTCATTCCCACTATATAAACTAGGGGCAGCTACTCAGAAGGGTTAAATCACTGCTGGGTCTGGCTGGGTATCTGTCAGTGGGTGGTATGAGATTGTATTCTCTTCCCTTGTTACTTCCCTTATCATTATTATTATTGGTGGTAGCAGCAGTGGTTTGTGTTATACCTTAGTTGCTGCACTGTTCTTATCTCAAGCCCTGGGAGTTACATTCTTTTGATTCTCCTCCCCATCCCTCGGGGAGTGGGGAGAGGAAAAGGGGGTGTGAGCTAATAACTGTGTGGCTGATTTATGGCTGGGCTTAAACCACAACACTCTAAGCAATGAATACATATGTATGTTGCATTATTTGCTCTCTATTGGCAAAATATAGGCCAGCTTTGTAATGCAAATAAGCTTCCTCATCTACTAGCCAAAGCATGCAGTAGACTATACCTGCCACAATATACCATTTTGTTGGTCAATTTCGTTATTGCTGGCAAACCAAGCTCACTGAGATGTGGCACTTTGCTTTGGGACTTCCAATGGAAAACAGTCTCTACTTTTCGTTTGTTCTCCTTCTGAAGTTTCAGGTTTCTTCCAGGTACCTTTTGCTGGTCTCCGTTTATCATGAAGTCAACATATGTTTTCACAGGGTAATCCCAGTCATGTGCTATGTCTGATCCCTGAAGGCTCAAAGGACAATGTGCTCTCAAACACTAACAGTTTTCAGGTTGCTTGGCAATGAGTTCTGCACATGGTCTAAATTGGAGGTTTTCACACAGCCAACACATTTGCTTGGGAAGTAAGTTCCTTTCCAGAGAAGAAACACATCATCCTTTCTAGTGCCATCTGGTGAGAATAAACGCTGTAGCAGAGTAAATCTATTGTCCCACCATATCGAGGCAGAAGTTCCCAACTTGTTGCCCCTGAAGACATGTCTCCTGCAGTGGTCATCAAATAGATTTCCAACACGTGCAGACAAGACAGTAAGCGATATTTTGATCCCATTGTAACTTGAGCAAAGAGTAAGAGGATATGATGAAGAGGGAAGATGATCTTGCTGACAGCATGATTTTTTGGAAAAAAGAGAACATATATCCAGTAGAGCAGACGAAGGTGATGATGAGAATACTAGAATGTGTATGCACAGCTTTCCAGCCTCATGGCCTAATAGTATAAGGAAAAAAAAATGACTCCCACTAATCCTTTTTTTACTCCCAAAACAAAATTATTTTAAGTATTATTGCAAAAAAAAATAAAAAAAAAAATAAAAAAAAGGTGTGTTATACTCCCATTCCCAAATGCTTAACACTGCAGTCTCAAATTTTGGCTACACACTTTTAAACATAGACTGCCTTCTGAAGAAAATTAATTTGTATAGCTTTGTTTCCTTTCCGTCCTTCATCCTGGAGGGTATTCTTCGTTGAAATTCCCAAGGAATCTCAACATCTAATTGTACTTACTTTTGACAGTCCTAATCTTCATTGCATGAGGGTTCAGCTATGATGCTAGATCCCCTGCAGGTGCATGCTGCTGGTGACAGAAGAGAGGAGCTAATCCAGCTGGGTCTGCAGAGCAGGGCCCCTGCAAAATACCAACAAGAAATGCATTTTTATCTTGCGGGTGACATGCAGCCAAAGTGGGGTGTGGAGAAGTGAACTGAGGAATGTTGCACCGCTATACTGCACAGCAGTTCAGTGCTAGAAATGAAAAATGCTTGGCAATTAGAGCTAGAGAAGGAATTGAAAAATGCAGATTATTAATCCCAGTTGTTCAACCTGAATTCCAGCTCAGATAGCATCTCTTTTCCCACAAGCTAAGATTTTTATGCTAAGACTTGTCTTTTGGAAGTGCCTGGAATATTTTTCTATTACTTAGTTGCTCATGCTGAGCCATTGATTTTTTTTTTCCTGGCTCTAATCAGATGTTATTGCTTTATCTTAATTTAGTTTTACAGCTGTTTAATGAATGCTGTTCCTAAATGGAAGAAATAAAAGTCCAGAGGATTTAAAGAGCTAGAAAAACCCTTGGAATCTGATTTGTGGTGTATTTCAGGTAGGAGGGGGCAACTGCCACTACCTCTCCATCTTCAGTAAGTCTACACAGCACTGTAGATAAAACCATTAAGTCAGTTAAAAGTCATACTGAAGCAAAAGCAGCTTCCAGATGTTTCTCTCATTTTGTAGGACACTGAACTGTGAACAATTATTTAACTTTATCCCTTTGATTCCTGCATTTTCAGAGAGAAAAACAAATAAAGGAATATGAAAAAAAAATCAAACCACTGCTGAGAGATAATTCTGTAAGGGAAAACTCTCAACTAAATATGTTTGTTGTAGTCATGGTCAAAGAGAAAAGGAGACAAGGTACAAGAGTGATGCCTGGGAGTACAATCTTCGCACTAAAAGTGAGATTAATTACGCATCTTGCAGAAGCTTTGTTTTGGTAAAGTCAAGAGTTGGAAAACTCCCTGCAGAGAGAGATTTGTCTAATAGTTGTCACTTTCCCTGTAACTGGCTCTGATTGAGACTGTGAGATTGAGGTCTGTAAACAAAAAGGTTTTGCATTTAAAATGAATGTTTACTTGCTGAAGAACAAGCTCCTGAGTTGCAGCCCTTCCAAACTCCATGTAACTACAGTAAGATTCAAGTATGTTTTTTCCTAAATGCTGTTTCCAAGACTATGAATTAAATCCTCCATAAATTTTTTATAATCTTGAAGCTTCAATTTTAGAAAGCAGGTACTTATTAAAACTCCTCTTACTAGATGTTTAAGGTAATACTGACATCCAGTAATTGGTTTAGCCATGATAGCCTTCAATTATTTTCTGCCACTTAGTACTACAATATTCACTTTTGCCTGTCATAGAAATAAACAGAGAAGTTACCATTAGGTTTTATTCTATTACTTTTTTTTTTTTTAACATGGCTTTCTCATTTCTTTTTCATCCACTTAATGCTGGAAGCTGTGCTGAGATGTGTGAATTTGGCAATGGCCCTGATTCATACTCTGCAACACCTCTTTCTGGGGAAAAACTATTTAGCTTTGATCTACCAGACAGTATTGTCCATAAATTAGTGCATGCTCAGTTTGAGTGACTTACTGTTGCTGCTTTAATTTTTCACATGACTTTTAAATGGAAAACCAGGTGGATTTTAAACAACTCTAATTTGTATTTAACAATTAAGAACCAATAAGATCTGTCCATGTGCTTGCAACACTGTTTGGAAAAGACCCAAACCAGCCTTTTTCTCTATTTTCCCTGTAAATGGTGTCATTTTCTACTAGTATTGTCTCTGGTTTTGTTGAAGCAGCTCCTGTGTTTTGTTGTTGGTTCTGTGGATTAGACTGGCTGTTATAAATTTGACAACAGTTATCAAATCTCCCCTGCAGCGGACTGACTGTCAAGGATATGATGGTCAAATGTTTCACATATTGCAATCAAACCATTTGTGTTTGGTTTGAAGAATTCCAAAAGAAAGCTGTCAGCTAAGAAATGAAGTTGAAGTAGCCTGAAGCTTTTGGAGCATGTTGATCCAATTATGATGATCCATTCATATCCTTCAGCTTTTTTTCAAAATCAATTTTCATTTTAGCTCAGGGGACAGTTTTTTTGGTAATGCAGAGAAACATCTGTAAGGGTATTTCAGATGTGTTGTTTCAGGAAATTTCTTTTTTGTGCAGAGAGCACTGAACTCTCCATGTATTTTGCAAGTGTCTTTTGTTTCCAGAATGCACACACATTTGTATTATATATATACAGGCAGACCACATATGTATGCACATACCAGCAATATACACTAATCTGAATATGAATTTCAAATTAGTTCACTGGCGTTCAACTCAGTTTTTTGAACCTGAGGGGGAAAAACTACTACAAAACCCCAAGGGGTTAAATAGCCAGCATTCGGAGACGGATATGAACATTATACCATGAGCCTTGTGGACCAGATTGTCAGCTGGCTTTTAACAACAAAGCTGTTTGTCACCAGCAGGGCTAAGTCTTGGAGAGATGCTGCTGCCTGTGACATGTTGACATAACAAGTCAGCAGTCAGCTATCTCCTCTCATTCCTTTAGCTGAAAAATAACATTTGAAACTGCTCACTGTTTGTTATTCTACTGCCAGGGTGTTGTTGCTGGTGTGTCTTGATCTCTTTGTACCTAGTGCAGACTGAGACTGATGTCATGGTGTCACTAATGTGCTGATGCTCACCCATGCTCGCCTACTTTACCTGCTTGCCATGGGTATACGACCTTTACAAGTTAGAAGGGCAGAGTTGATCTAAGATTGCTGTGCTGTTCTTATCCTAGATAACATGGTGTCATCATGTTGTTTTCACATTATACAATGAGTATTTAATAAACATAATTAACTAAGGAGCTATTCCAAGCCTTTGGCCATGGTAATAAGAATTAGGTTTGGGCACTGTCTTTGGGATGATGCCATCAGACATCCTTATTCACTCAGCACAGTGAGCTCATTACCACTTGCATCATCCCTTTTGGCTCATTTACTGAAGATTACAGAAGGCTATTCAGTTGTGTTAGGTTTATTAAGGATTTTAAGGTCTTTAATGAGATGTTTATTGAGAAATTAATATTCTTTATTTTTATGCCAACATACCTTGAGCTGAAGGGCAAATTTAACCACTCTTTCGGCAGTATATTTGGTTAAATTAAGATATTAGTAACAGTTGGGTTGCCTATTTTCTGTGATATTACAAGCCAAGGCATAGTTGATAGAACTTAAGTATCTTTGCACCTTGAAATAAGAATGATTTTTGACAGATGCTGGTTTTCAGCAGAAGCCAGATTTATTTTCCTTGAGTTCAATTGATAAATCCCAAATACTCAGGAGCATATTCCAAATGCTGACTTCGATAGAACAATGCTGATTTGCACCAGTTGAAATGTTCAGCCCTTTCCCTCCTACTTCATACACAAAATTTGCACTAAGGCAGCACCAAATTCTGTTGCAATTTTTCTAGAAACTAGAGCAGCTCCATAAAAATAATTATCTGGAAAGAAACAGGTGAACAGGTACTGAATAACTTGCCAAGTGTTTTCATCAGCTGATGATGAACTACACAGAGATCAGAGATCACCTGTCAAACCTTCTGGCCTAAAAGTACTTTATCTTAGATTTGGAGTATATCCATCAAACTTTGAAGTTTAAAAATGAACTGGCTAGGTTTTTTAGTCCTTACACACTATACAGTAGCCCTTCTGTTCAAAGAATTATTAAAAAATCATTCAAGGTTTTATTTAACTGTAAATATTGATTTTTCATCAAAGGAAGGAAGTTCCTGAGGTGGGCTAGGCATCCAGCTGGTAGCTTATAAACAATATGGTAATTTTTGTACACCCTTTTCCAACCTGTGCAGTCAGCTGGAGTCGGTAGCTGTTGAAGGCAGGGTCTCTTGTAAAGGCCAGGAATAAGGGCAAATTTCTCACAGATAAACACTACAGACCCTGTTCTGCTCTAGAAGCGATTTATCCTAATTTTCTTTTCCCCCAAGCCAAAGGTTTGATTTCATTATAAAGCAAAGCAAACCACTTTTTTCCAGTCAAAGGATAAGATTTCTTAGATTTCTGAATATATCATTATAAAATCTTTCCCTAATTCATATATATTTTCAAAATATATTATTTTTACCATACCATATTAATGGAAGCTAGAGTTTGATGCTCCTCCAGGAGATGCTAAACCTGTGTTTTCAAACATGATAACAGCACTGCATAGGTGTTTCAGACAAGCATGGTTCTGCATGAACACAGAAAAGGCCCTGTACAATCTCTGGATACTAAATTGCACAAGGAGTAAAGCATGCAAAATTAATACTGCTCATGATACCGAAATAAGGAAAATGCCAATCACAGTCTCCAATTACTGATATGAAGTGTCCCAGAAACACATGGCTTGGACTAAAATCTGTGTCAGCAGTTAATGACTCAGTTGCAAAATAAAATGGTGTGATTGATTATTTTTCAGTATTACTGCCCGTGGATGCTTTAGCTATGGCCTGAGACAGATCTGTGCTAGTGCTGCATGGAAGCAAGCTTCAATACAGGATGAAATACTAGGATGTAATTAGTGCTGTACAAGAAAACACCAAGGTAAATATTAATTGTGCTCACATAGTAAATATGACCTGTGTCAATTTTTTTCTGTTGCTGTTTCAGGAAAGGAAAATTTTAGAGTAATTTAAAGAAGAATACAGTCCTACATGTGTACACTTGTTTGGATGAATGTACAAAATAGCTTGTTTGAAACTATTGGCCTCCCAATATTGAGCTGCATGAGGTGGAAAAAAATCAGATCTTAACTGGGCCAGTTCTCCGGCAACCTGCTCTGGCTGGACCTGCTATGAACAGAGAACTGGTCTGAGGGTCTTCATGGGGTCCTATGAAGACACAAAATGCTAATGGTTTGCTATATGGATGAATAGAGAAGGCCACATATTAGTCGTTTCAATGCAGGAAAAGAAAATCTGAGACTTAAGCATAGCCTGGAGACTTACATACGGGAAGATTTGCAAGTGAATATAAAGTCAGTATTACATAAATACAAGCTAAAGATCAAAAAGCAGATAGCATGGTGGTGTTTTCCACAATGGTTAGGTACTCAAATGTCAGATCAGGCTTGTGAAGAAAGATGAATAATTCTGTTTAAATCATATTGGACTATAATGGATGTCTTGAGATCTACACAGGACTGGAAAAGCAAGGAGAGAAGAAAAAAAGAGCAGAAGAATGATGTGGGGTTCAGGCAAATTCACCCTAATCCACACTGACTTGAAGCTCAGGTCCAAGGCACATGCTTTGCAGCAAGGCATGGAGCATCTGCAGAAACATTTTAGGGTTATTGCATTGGTGTTACCCTCTTAAAGGGAAGAGGAAGATCCCTAGTGTCATTTTTATACTTGACCCTCTGTGCTTTGTGCTCTGAGAATAAACCCCTTAGCAAATTCATAAATATTGTACAACTTTTACAGTTGTGTTTAGCTGCTTAAATTTCAAACCTGAGTAAATGGGATAATTTTATTTATGTATTTTTCACTCTGCACTACTGCTCGGGGGCAAATTCATGAAGATGATGCCTTTCAGAATCAAAGCTTTTGACTTGAAGTTTAGCAGAGTCATTAGTCATGTCACACGCACCAAGAAGGTGGAATCTGGCGTAGCTGTTTAAACTTTAACAGGGGGTAAATTAAATGAACCTTAGGTAAAGGTAGAGGACCGAATGCCTATGGTTATAATATGAATACTAATTTATCAAGTACTGTTGAGTGCTCAGCTTCATATTAAAATACCAGTGTCAGCCTGGATCAATCCCTACAAATCTGCCAAGAAAGATACAACTTGGATCAAACAATAACATTTTCACTAAGGCTGCACAGACACGTTTTGGCTCTGATTTGTTTTCCTGGGTGAGTTACAAAAGCAGGATTTGGAGATTCTTTCGTCTCGGGAATTAAATGCTCAGAACTATTGTCTGTCAACTTGAAAAATGTTAGATCTGCATCTCTCTGCAATTGTCTTAAGTTTCTTGGAATTGAGCCCAGCTATTAGCAGGGGGTAAATAAGACAAAAATTGACAACAATGTACATTATAGGTTGAAGTGTTGAAGGATGAGTTTTAGATGTGAACAGTTAATGGATTTCTTAGAACTGTGGTATTTGATTTAAAGCTTCCCATGTTTTTGAAGCAAGCTCACCTCAGTTGCTCTCTAAAAATGAAAAAAAAAAATATTCCTTTTGAAGTACTGCAAAAGCATGAGAGAGTGTTTATTAAAAATATGTTTCAAACATGCAGCATTATAAGCTTGAGGTCAGCCAGATCCAGTTTTGCTGTTGGTATAGACCAACACATTAAGATGGAAATTGCTTGGTGAGATGCAGGTTAAGTATCTATTATTTCCAGGTGCATTCACATTATTTTCAGAGTCCTCCTTTTGTTTTCCTAATATACTGTGCCCATGTGAGTACAGGGTTGTAGGTCAGACTGGGAGCGATTCTGCCTTTTCAGAGAAATTATTTTTGCTTATTATTTCTGCCAGCTTAGGTGTTTGGACAGTAAGAATCTTTCTTCTCTTCTGTGTGATGAGCTGGGTTTTCTATCCATCATCTTTACTAGGGTTGAAAAGTAAAGTCCCAAGAAATGTTAATTTTACAACAGAGACAATGAGTGGATAGCACAGTTAAAATATATCAAGTTTGTAGAACATTCCAGTTCAACAGGTTCATGCAGTTGTATGTGACAAGCACAAATATGAATACCTTCATGCAAGCCCCAAGCAGCATGAGCAAGCTTATATATGTTTTAAAGCTCAGTTCAATAAGGTGCTTCAGCCTGATGTTATTTAAATGTGCACGTAGTCCTATTAAATTCAGTGTGTATATTTACATCCGTACACAGTTACGTGTGTGCTAAAGCGCTTTGCAAAGCTGAGGGCTGACAAACAAAGCAAAGCCTTTATTCTCTTCTATTTATTTTACTACTGAAGCAAGTAAGTGGTTTTTTTTTTGGTTTTTGTTTTTTTTTTTTTTTCCAGTTCTTTCTAGACTTCCTTTCTCAGGAAAATATTAGCAGTGTTATTTTTCTTTAGGCTCTAGAGCTGTTTCTGGAATAGCAACAAGTTTCCTGACCCTTTCCCATGGCAATGGCCTCTCCAAGCAGCTGACGGAGGCTTTGGGTAGCGGCTGGGTGCACTTACACCAATTCTCATTTTTTCCCCTATGTTACCACCAACTTTCACTTTGGAGTTTGAGACAAGTTTCTACCTAGAACACAGATAAATCTACAGCCAGTAATTGTACAAACAGATTCTAAAAACAGTGTGACATTACACCTTTAAAACTTGACATTATTCAATTGGGAAGTATCACCCCCTGCCCTGGCCTGCCTTTAGTTGTTGCTATGTCCTAGTAATCACATATTACAACTGGAAGTTTGCTGGTTTTTTTTTTTCCATATAGACAAATGATTAATGATTTCCTCAAGAAGGGAAGGAGGAATTTGTTTTTAACACTGTGTTTCCGTAATAAAAGGTATGCATTATGGCATTTGAAAGTAAAGAACTTCTGCAGATATTTGGTTGATGGAAATCAACTGGGAGTCATGATGTGCATCAGAGAACCTTCCAAACAATTTTTCACAATTTTAGTAAGAAACATAAACCTGAGTCTGAACATATGCATTTGGGTTGCTCTCTATGATTGGACCATACAGCCAACACAAGATGGGGTGAACCAAAATGACTTTGAGTCTTCTGTTTTCACAAAACATCCCTCGCCTGGGGCTAAGACCCTGTATATAAACTAATAGTGCAGCTACTGAATCTAAGCTATCATTAGATCACTGGGATATAGCAAATGTTACATGTAAACTATTCAGAGTACACCAGAAGTCCCGGTGAAGTACAGGAGCAAACAGGTTAAGTACAGCTTCACCAGGGCTCCTTTAAATGAGGAGTTTACAAGTTCCCATTGATCATTCTTCTTTGCAACATGTGTACGAAACAGCAGTCTGAAGTTTCAGGAGTGTCATGTCTGGATGAAGAGTTCATCAATTTTCTTTTGCTCTAGGTTTCCCTTCAGTGGCTGGAAAGTAAATTATGGGAAGCTGAAGGAGAAAGCTGTAAATTATTAGTCTCTGCCAACTTCAAGATCCTCAGCCTGATGGATCTTTGATTTGACAACAATCTGCTTGTCAGTCACTCTTGCAAAATACTAACACACTCAATTATCAAATGTGTTAGTCAACTGTTAAATATAAAGGATAGAACAGTCAAAAAGTCCAGAGATTCAAAGACTCAGACAGATTCAGTTTCCGTTCCTGCTGTTAATCATCTGCTAAAGTTCAGGAGATGCTCATTGTCCTGTGACAGCTGAATTTATTTTGGGTTTATGGTAGTTTTGGAGAAAATCTGTCACTTTCTGTGAGAGAACTGGAAAGAAGAACACAGACATTATTGCTCCCTTTTGCCAGGTGCAGCCCAAGATTTTGCTCATGGTCAACAGGAAGTGTGTCCAGCTAACCAAAATCAATCTCTTCAGAGATGCAGAAAACAGATTATATGCCTAAATGAAGTCCCCAAGTTTGTGTGGAAATGACATGTTACCTTCCATGAAGGGTATTTTATAACTAGTATATATCAGGTGTTGAAATATCTCCTAATAGCCAGTGCAAAAAGCTTGCCTTCATCTGAAAGACCCTTTGGGAAAACGAGCACACTTCATCGTGATCTTATCTGTCTTTCTGTATTTTTTTCCCATCTGGAGTGTGAGCAGCCATGGCGGGTCTTACTGCACACTTTTATGGCACCTGGTGCTGTGATTTGGACCTAAACCAGCCTGGAGATAACAGAAAACATGGGGAGCTGAGCATCACGTTTCCCTAACAGTTATATAAGCAGATAAGAAAACTTGGCACTCTTTGGAAAAACAGGAGTGTTGGTGCATTGAGAATGCTGTTGGAGCACAGCTTAACAGGAGGCAAAGGAGATGGGGCTGCCAGTCACTGGTTGCATCCCTTGGAGATAGGGAACAGGCAGTAAGAGTTGTAAAGAAATCCACAGTGCAGTAAAGGTAAGCTGTCCATTCCCTCCTTCCCCTCAAAATTATGAAATTTAAGAATATTTTACCAGGAGTAATGGAGAGTATCCCCTGTAGAGTTACAGCATAAAATGAAAAAGGTATATGGTAACAGTCCTCAGCACCTCTGCTTGTGGAGCAGTAGTAGCAAGGTGGCTTGGAAATACCTACTCACAGGAGTTCCTATCCTTAATAAGCACTGTTAGCATTATTACTCCTTTTACAGATGTTATCAGCAATAGGAAGAAGAAAGGAATTGCCTGTCAGGCAAAGCAGGAATGCCAGGACAGTTGGTAACACAGACACCTGTATGCTGCTGAGCACATAATGAAAACTGCCAACCAGCACAAGTAAGGAGTTACATATTTAAGCATAAAGCCTCTCTTCACATATTCCTGCGTCTTTATTACTATTAATATGACTATATGTAAATCCTCCTAAAATCATGTGCCTGCAGAGCTGGTTATAAGCACTTGAGCATTGGTTTAGAAAGCTCTGAGGCACCTCCCACCAATTCATGTTGGCAAATTTTTTATAGATGCAGCATTGGTCAATTATTACATTCAATTGTTTGTGTGGAATTTAAAAAGAAAATGGTACCTTTAAACATACTGGTTTGCCTCAGGAAATGATGATGAGCATTAGTCTGCCTCCTCATACTGTAAATTATGATGGACCACTGTAGATATGGGTGTTGTGCTAAATATTAAAAACAGCCATCAGGACACAAATACGAGTAATAACCACATGCAAATTTATCCTCCATTTATAACAATCTAGTAAATGCTGACATTCAGAGAGAGGGGATGTAGGGCAGGAAGAGGATGTTGGGTTTTGCAATTACAGTCCTGATCCATTCTCAAAAGATTAAAGTTTTACACAGTGGTTGTTCTCAGGAAATTTGCTGAATCCTAATATTTAAGATGAAAGCAAAAGAGAGGATGACTTTTTTTTTATTTATTTAAGATTGTCTGTTAGGTTTGATTTGCCAGTTCTTACTGAAGCAAAACTTTCCACTGACTTCAATTACCAGTAAATTATGTTGACCTCAATAGCAGTTTTTGCAGGACTGGACCCCATAGCATGAATAGCCTGCTCTGCACAGAAAAGTGCCAGTATAAAAATGACATCTTCCTACTCATCAGTTCTGCTCCCCAAGGGCACACCAAGCTGCTACATATGACTTTAATGACAAAAGTGAGGTTTTGATGCTTGTTCCTCCTGCAAAACCTTCAGAGCTGGTGGAACCGGGCTGAGAGTGTGCAACAACAGCAGAATTTGAATAAGAACCACCTTGCAGAGTGGTCATGTCACCCTGGTTCTATGTATCCAGAGGGTGTGAGCCCCAAGATTGTCCCCAAACCCTGCTCCCCACATAACAATGAATCATTTTCCTAGTGGACTACTTCAGTTCAGGAGCTTTAAATGCTCTCTGTTTGACATCCTTCTGATTTATTGCATTTGTAAAGGTGACCTTAAATATTTTAATGGTAATAATTCTTTTAAGGGCTTGAATCAGTAAATGTGCTGTGTTCATATTTTGGCATTATATACTATAGGCAATTTAATCCATATAAGTGTTTTCAGTGATATTAACACTGTAGGCAAACTGATACTAAAGTTTAAATGTCAGAGAGAGTTTTCATATTACATCTAGTGCAAACAAAGCACTTTTTCTCCAAGTACCAAGGCATAAAATACCAGGAGATAGTAAAGACAGAGAGTGCCAATGAATCTGAAATAAACAGGAGCTGAAATTCAGTATTTTCAAATATGTGCCCTATCCAAGGGCTGCTGCAGCTGCACAGATCTATAAAATTAGAATTAGGAGAAAAACCTTGTAATGCTCCAGAATGAATGCACCTCCACCAGAGTATCTATCTGGATTTCTGTAACGCCTTGGAGATTCATTATTTCATCTTGGATTTATTACCCCACTGTGTATACCATGGATGGCATTTTATATTTCCTCCATCGCCAAGCTTGTTATTTAATGACAAGTCCCAGTTATAATCACAGTGCAGGGATGTGCCATCAAACCATCACCTACCCCTTGCAGAAAGGTGCAAGGAAAGAAAACCTGGGATGATCCCACCAGTATTTATTCAGTGATGTTATGGGAGCTGTGGGATGCAGCAGATTTCTACTCTGTGGTCCTGAAGCTCTTGGTGCCTTCTTTCACTCAATGGGCAGCCAAGACTCTGCCTTACTGGGGAAAAAAAGCATTGACTGGATAAAAAAAGGTGTCTTTCATGGTTTTGTTCTTGCAGTGGGGTGCCAGGTGATACCCATGGTTCTGGAAAGCCACTGGCCCTGGTTAGGTACACTGCATGGGGATACCTGAGCTAACCAAGTGTTCAGTGGCACCAGCTCATAAAACCTGGTACTTGATCAGAAAGTTTACTGCCTGTATACTGCTGCTTATGATCCCATAAACCACCAAGAATAACGTGTGTGGAAACATAGAATCATAGAATAGTTAGGGTTGGAAAGGACCTTAAGTTCATCAGTTACAACCCCCCTGCCATGCGCAGGGACACCTGGGCTGTTTGTTGGGATATTTTCTTGTTAAATAACCAGACCTGCTCTGAAAACTTCTGCTGTCACCTCAGGTAAAAAAAAAAAAACAAACAAAAACAAAAGAAGTGGTTGTAGGGAGCAGCCCACTAAAAGGAAGAAAAGCAGCCCTTGTGCATGCTCAATAAGGTATATAAGTAATATATCTCCAGTACCATGGAAACACCTTGACTTCAATTCCCAATTTTTGTACAGGTAAATAATAAAGGTTGAACTCAAGGTAACTACCTGTTCTGTACTTAGGACATCTTCCTGCCAATATACTCCTTGAAACATGGATATCTGCCTTTGTAGGGTTCCTTGGCACAATAGCCATATCCAGTGGCTGTTCCTGCTATATCTTCCTGCTCTGCCCAGCTAATCCTGGGCTATTCACCATCATTGCTTCAGCTTTGGAGAGGCACTAAATCTTAAGAGTTACCCTTCCTTTTCCAGCAGAAGGATTATGCATATAAATACAATTAAAATGGTGATGGACAGAAGAAGCCTTTTCCTACAGGAGTGCTAATGACAGCATAGCCATCACTTGTTTTAGTCCCCTGATGCAGAGGAGATGGGCTCCTCCAAACTAGATTTCCACTTCAGGAGGAGAATGTGAGCATGGAAACAACCTCTACATCCTTACAAAGCTTAATCATATTTCGGTGCAACCAATCACAGTTTCCCAAACTGTAGGAATAGGAGTCCTTGAACTTGGATGGGCATTGGTGGTGAGGTGGTAGCTGGATAATGAAGTTTGGGTGCACAGTGTCATTGTTGCTTCATAATCAGCCTGCATTGTGCAGCATACATTTTTCCCCCTTTCTTCGAGGCTTTGCCAATCACCATTATGACACTCAACACAATTGTTAATCAGATTTCTTAGAAGTGAGATGAAGCTGGCAAGCTGTCTCCCTCAGAAAGAGCACAAAATGGTGTAGAGTGAATGTCAGCTTTATGGGAAAACAATTCAAGGACTCAGAAGTGAGAATTTTTGAACCATTTCTAGGAGCTACCCAGTGAAGGATGAGTACGAAATCACAGGAATGGAAGCATAAGTGCTATCACATGGAAGATGAGAGCAGGAGAGGAATGACCACTGAGAATTAAAATGTATCAGCTAATGATGCATCTTTCTCTAAGGATTTTGTCCTTCCTGTCAGACACAGAAGGTTTAAACCCTCTGAAGGTTTGGCACAGCTGTGGTGACCATGGCTCCTGTGTATATTCATCACTATCAATTAGACACATGGAACCTCACTAATGGACTTGGCAGCACCCTTTTACCCCAAGGTATTTTAAAGATGCCTCAGGCAGTTTAAGGGGGTAAATCCTATGTGTTAGGATGCTGAAAAAGGTCTTCAGCCACCATCTTTCCCTGGCCCCTGGGGCTCAAAAGCTGAGCCCTGTTAGATCCTTCCGAGATATTCAAGACCAGAAACAAAAAGTGCTCAAACCCTTGGCTAGGAAGGAAGAAGACAGCCTCTTCCAGGAACAGTTCCCTTCATTTTCCAGAAAATTCAAACATAACTAAGATCTTCCCAGTAGTGTAATTGCATTGAGGTGAACTTCTTTTGCTCCAGGATGAAGGGCTCATCTGGAATAGCACTTACTTCAGGAGCCCCCAGGAGCAGACATGACCATTGCCTTTTCTGGCCATGACACTCGTTTGAGCAGGCAACCTGTGCACAACTTGAAAACTGCAAACCCTCTAAAATGGGTGACAAAATGAATGTACTAAGAAGCTAGTTGCAAAGTTCAGTCTTCTGCAGAAACAGAGCTAAGATCTTTCTTTAATATTCAGATTTCTAATCAATATTTCAAGATAATCAAAGCATAAAGATCAGCCTGTATATTCATATTTCTGTCTTTGTCCTGATTGCACTGGATTTTGTCAGGGTGTCCTGGGCTCAGCTGTAACACAGGGTCACACTGAAGTCATGGTTACAATGACAGTCAGTCCAACCTAAATTTAGCTGCTCCTCTGCAAGATTATTTTAGACAAAAGTGATTCTGCAGCTTTCTTTGACCACCTTAAACTGACAAATAGTAAATAAGGTGTTACCATGGTTTGTTTCTGAATGGAAGTTACCACCATACTTAAAAACATATATACAGTGGCTTGTGGTAACTACTACTGCATCAATAGAGAATAAACCAATAAATAAAGTAACAGTGCATAAAATTATTAATTCTGATAGTTTCAAAGCAATATAAAATAATTAGAGACTTTACTGCTATTCCCATTTTTAATGGGGTTCTATGGTTGTACATTCTTTCAACAGGGGCTGGAAAGGTAAATTAATCTTTATGCATCATCATCAAGCAAGTGTAAACATGGCCAAACTTCATTATGATATAATAGATTGTTAAGTGTCTGCCCCACAGAGGTGTGATTGCTCTCAGGTAAGTGATTACCGCGGAGATGACTATCAGACAAGGTCTTTTATAAAAGGCTGGTAGTAGCTTTTGCATGCCTCTGACAATAAATTCGACACAAAAGCTGTGCCAGGAAGGCAGCTTTCCATGCTTTCAGCTGCAGCAGAACTGTATTTGAGAGACAAACACAAATTTACAGAGGAGCATTAATGAAACATGGCCTGAGCTCCAAGTACTTGGCCAGTAAAAACTCATTTCTCTTCAAAAACACAATAGGAGTCATTGAAACTGCAGCCTGGGAGCAGGATGGAGATGCTGAGCTTCCCCAGCTTGTCTCCCTGTCCTGAGGGACTGGGGTCCAGCAGGCAGGAAAAGTCGTGGAGGGAGGTCATTGGGCTGAAGTACTTGTATAAAAAAGCAGAAATCTTACTTTTGCATGTTCTTTTAGAAATTGTAGCATATTCAGGAGACAAATGCAATACAACATGTATTTTCTGCTTCTGTCTCCAATATTGCTTTCTGTTCTTGGCACAGTTATATGATTTTATGAGCCCATTATACCATGGCTTGTTTTTCTGTGGTAGCAGTTTAATTTATACTTACACATGTAAGTATATATTTATACTTAAAAGACATACACTGCAGTGATCTTGCTTCTTTAATGGACTAAGTTTATTAAAGGAACACAAGGTAATAATTAATGTTTCAAATGTAGCTGCAAAAGCTAGTTCAGAAATCTCATAGAGTATTTGTGAGACATTTTGGAAAACAAATTCTGAGAATATGCTTTATTGAATCATAGAATCATAGAGTAGTTAGGGTTGGAAAGGACTTTAAGATCATCCAGCTTCAACCCCCCTGCCAAGGGCAGGGACACATCCCACTAAACCATGTCACCCAAGGCTATGTCCAACCCGGCCTTGAACACTGCCAGTGATGGAGCATTCACAACTTCCCTGAGCAACCCATTCCAGTACCTCACCACCCTTACAGGAAAGAATTTCTTCCTCAGATCCAATATAAACTTCCCCTGTTTAAGTTTGAATCCATTACCCCTTGTTCTTCCAGTACGGTCCTTCATGAAGAGTCCCTCCCCACCATCCCTATAGGCCCCCTTCAGATACTGGAAGGCTGCTATGAAGTCTCCACGCAGCCTTCTCCTCTCCAGGCTGAACAGACCCAACTCTCTCATCCTATCTTCATAGGGGAGGTGCTCCAGTCGCCTCAACATCCTTGTGGTCCTCCTCTGGACTTGTTCCAACAGTTCCATGTCCTTTTTATGTTGAGATCACCAAAAGTGCACACAATATTCCAAGTGAGATCTCACAAGAGCAGAGTAGAGGGGCAGGATCACTTCCCTCATTCTGCTGGTCATACTCCTTTTGATGCGGCCCAGTTGGCTTTCAGGCTGCGAGTGCACACTGCCAGCTCATGTTCATTTTCTCATCAACCAACACCCCCAAGTCCTTCTCTGCAGGGCTGCTCTGAATCTCTTCTCTGCCCAACCTGTAGCTGTGCCCGGGATTGCTCCTACCCAGGTGTAGGACCTTGCACTTGGCATGGTTAAACTTCATCTCAAGCAGGCCAGAGTAAATGTCTCTACAGTGTGGGCAACAGGAAATTCAGGCCAGAAAATAGCTTCTAGTCTCTGCAAAATTTTAGTTATGTCTGCTTAAAACTGATACTGTAGTATAGGTTTCAGAGTCATGATGTTGAAAGTGGTATGAATTGGTCAGGTATAGAGTAGCAGATCATTTTCACACTGTCAAATACCAAAAGGTATCTTAATAACTGGAAATCAAACAGCAGCATGATCTTGAATTCCTCGATTCTCTAAGCCACTTTTTGGAGTTCAACATACTTGTGTTTATTTCCTGCAAATTGTGCTGAGTTTTCTGCTGTTAAATTGCCTCAGGAATTAGGATATGCTTTTGAGAGCAGTGAAAGGACTTCCCTGCTAGCACATCTTCCCAGAAAAAAAAAAAACACCTCTCATTATGGAAATTATCATGGGTGCTGTGTGAAAAATGTGAAAAGATCATTTGAGAGCTATGGCAATGGTCCACTCCAGATCACCAAAGAGGCCACTTGGACCCATCTTGATAATCAGAATAAAACAGCAAAGACACAAAATGTTAAAATCTCAACTCAGTACCTTGCAGAGAGGGTCTTTGTAATTTAATTTCTGGTTTAATTTTTAATTCTTTTTTTAATTCTCAGAAGAGAACACCACTTTGCTCATTGTTTGCACCACCTAAAATTAAACCTGTTTAATCCACATACATCTCAAAGTCAGATTGCATGCCACCATCCTTCTTTTGCATTTCCACTCTGATAACAGCTTTTACTAGCAGCCCAGTATAAATTCTTAATTTTGTTTAATTCCTCTAAATGCACAATGATTCTTCAACTGGAAAGGAAAGAGAGTAGCTCTGAATTATCCATATGTTAAAGTACTGTATTTTCATCATTTAAATGACAAACCTCCCATCAAATATCCACAAATGTACATTCATGACTCCCATCCAATGATCTATTGGCCAGAGGCACATACATTGTTTTAATTTATTTTGAAGTAAAGGTGCTTTCCTGCCGAGTTTGAATAAGCTTACTATGTAGCAAACAGATGTTCAATAAAACAGAGACTTTACTGAATATGACATATAAACACAAGAAAAGAAGATGAAGGAAGGAAAACTGCAGAATGTATGGATTCCTGGTCCAACAAATAACAGGCCACAGTTTTAATCAGGACCCTTTTATGGATGGAGCAGTAATGAAACAGAAGGATTGGGGATGCCTTGGAAGAAAGTAACGTCTATGTGCTGGTTGTGGTGGAATTAACTTTGATGTATGACAGTACGCAGTTTCCCCATCCTCTGCAGCAGCATGATGGCTTCTGTGGCTGCTAAACTCTTCCTCTTATTATGGAAAAAAATCCCTAAAAAAATTCAATTGCATGATCTGGGAGAATGAGCAGGTCTGGATGTGGGTACATGGAGTTTTCTTCCCACCATGTAAAATACCCAGTTTTGCTCTTGCCAGGGAAAAGTGTTTCTTAAAATGTTCAAGATTTGTATCTATTCAGACTTTTCCTATTTGCAGAGAGGTGTTATTTAAGGAGACATTGAGAGCAGAGCCAGCCTGATTCATTGGGAGATCAAAGGGAGAATGCTGCCTTTGAGATAAAGATGTCTTTGCTTTGAAAGCCTTCTTCTTTGTTCAGGAGTGTTGCAGTGGGATGTCCACCCACCAGGGAACGTCTCTCTGAGTGGGTCACCTCCTCCTAAGGGAGTCACAAGAGGAGAAAACTACCTGCTCTGTTTGCTCCCAGTGAGCTTAACCTTGGGGGGGGGGGGAAGTTGAATTTTTGGATGTTTCCGTCAAAGCAAGACTTTGTGTGTGACCTTCTCCAGTCCTACCCTGGCTTCATAGCCGGATGCAAACAAGGCAATACAACTGTGCCCTATGATGTGCCTCCACCTCCTTAACAGATAATTAGACTCAAAGCTGCATCTTTTAAGACTGGAAAAATTTAAAACCCCAGTGAAACTTTCTTATTTGCAAGTGCTCACAGATAAGAATCTCAATGCTGATTCACTGAGGAAGATTTATTGTCATTTTCAGCCTAGCAATTTGGCATGCTTGTCTGGGGCATAAATAGTTCTTCCTCTCTACCTTCCTGAATTGGTGGGTCAAAGGGGTGAAAACTTGTATTTAAACACTTGGTAGGTATTTCGGTAAAATGTGGTGATACAGAGGGCAAACTCACTCTTGCAGATCAGAACTCTCTATTCACATTACTCAGTACTTTCAAATTCAATCCCAATAGATTGAATAGCAACATAGATAATGTTCTGGCATGTCGCGTCAGCAAGACAACTACCTGAATGTTGTTAAGCTGCCGAAGCTTTCTCTCAGTATAATCAAGTGGAGAGAAAAGGCAACGAGATCTTCCTGGGAACAAGATCTTTGTAATTGAACTGTACACTCAAAAAGGGGTCAGCATTCTCCAGACCAATGTTTTGGTCATTTTGGCAATATCTGACTGCTTTAAGCTCAGGCGACTTTCCCTAGGGCTGTGTCCCGAAGAGAGAGATGGGTATCACAAGTTACACGCCAAATATTTGCAAACAAACAGGAGCAAGATCTTGTGAGGGAGCTAGGAGTCATTGGACTACAGCCTGTCTGGTTTGAATCAGCAGGTATGGAGAGTTTGGCATCTTGAACTGTGTTGTTTGTTTGTTTGCTTGCTTTAAATTACCATGTCCATCTGGAGGACTTCAGAACTCTTGGAGTTACCCTAAACTTATGTCTACAGCATCCCTAAGATAAATAGAAGACTGTGATGAGGTAGGGATTTTTTTAATGTAGTCTTTTTGAGAGTCTAATTAGGGTGCATGAGCTAGAGAATATATTTGGTGGTATCTTAAGCACACAGATGAATGTAACTGCTCACTGGGTTGGAGCAGCATGTAAATGGCAGAGGCTGTTTTGGTAGGATCTTGAAGCAGCAAAGGGAATTGCATTTGGGAGCAGAAGATTCAAACAGAAAATTGTAATGATGAAAGCAATCAACTTCATTAAAGCTGTTATTTTAATTTCATCTTACATGACTGAGTATATTTATACAGCCACAGTGAGGCACCTCTAGTCTGTATGTGAATGAAGTCTTCTGAGGAGCCTTTTAATTCTGAAATGGGAAAAGTAACTCAGTGCTTTCTGAGCTTATCACTGATACAGTTGAAGCTTTTATGCTGCTTCTTCTTTCCAAAGATCAGGCTAATGACCTAACTTGGAGTAAAACCATTAGTATCATTAGTTATTCAAGTTAAATCTCCATGTGTGTTATTCAGTTGAGAACGGGCAGGCACTTGCAGTGACAAAGTTTCAGCAAATTCTCAGCTTTTCTTGACTTTCCTGCATGCACTTTAGAAGGAACTTCTTTTCTATAACCTATGCTTTCACTTACATATGTGAAGTTATGATCACCTAGTGTACGTGCACACCTGAGTTTTTCAGGTACAGGTGCAAAAATCCAAACACATAGTTTGCAAAGGAACAGTGGAGCTTAAAAAAAAAATACATGCACTCTGAATGAGTCCTAAATACCTTTGGGTTTTTTTTTCCCTCTAAATCACATGTCACTGTAAGGCCAGGAAGACAAAAAAATCATTTCAGGCAAACTGTTGCTGCATGTATAGGAACTGGTCCCAGCATCATCTAGGCCTGCGGGCCATATGCATGAATGCCTTCTGTCATAACATAGGTGGGTAAAATAGTGGGAAATGGTTACAGCAGCTTTTCTCTTCAGCACCCAGCAGAAACTTCAAGTTCAGCCATTGTAAAATGTGGTCTCTTTCCCCTCCTACTAATTTCCTTTCATTTACAAAACCTTCTGAGTAATTTATCATAATGTTCCAAGAATAGTTGAGGTGTGAACGTAGGACACAAAATAGCTCAAGTTTAAAAATACTTAGTGGCCTGTTTGCTGGGGAGCTCAGACAAGCAGCTGTGCATGGGAAGCTGCCCTTCCTGTGTGGGGCTGATGCTGGCTGCCCCTGAGGCACTGCTGATGAGCAGGTAAAGACTGCACCGATCCTGACCTGATCACTATGCAGGCTGTGATGCTCAGGATGGTTAGCAGACAACATCACAGCAAGGAAAATGAATGAGAGCTATTTGAGGCAACACTTATTGTCAGATCTGCTTTGTGCTGCAGATAAAACAATGTGCCATAAGACTGCATAGAAAGTGAAAATGGGAGGGTGAACTTTTTCATCCTTTGTTGAACATGTTGGGATGAAAAATGGGAACAGTGGTAAAATGCCCCAAAACTTTTAAAAGTCTTTAAGGGATGAGAGGTTGAGAGACAAGGCCTGGGGTTACTGTGAGGATCAGAGGTTCAAGGAAGGCATTAATCAGTCAAAATTTCAATGAAGAAACACCATCTCTGAAACAGAAGTCATCCCATTGTGTGCAGTAGGTGAGAATATTCAAATAGCAATGAGATAATAAACAGTTGAGAAAAGTGAGTAGGATATATCAGTAAAAAAGATGGCAAAAATTAACAGCAAATGAACTGCTGAATAAAATAAAAGGTCTAAGTGGCAACTAGAATCAGCTGTAACTATACCTTTTCATAAAGAAGCCGCTGAGATGGTAACTTGGAGATGTATAAAGCTCTTCCTTGGCAACCAACATGCTAGTTACCCTCCAATTGAAATGAGAAAGTAACTCAGCTGTGGAACTGTGATTCGTTTCTTCAAAATACATCGCAAGATTTGCTAATTTGCAAAAAGGAAGCAATATTGCCCCTTTTATGATTATTTTATATCTCTGTCCACAGCATGAGCCACCAGCCATTCAGAACCAAGCAGCGAATAAATAGGCATTTGCAATATGAAATACAATATCATGTAAATAAAAGCCTATACAGACCTATTGCATCATTACTATGTTTAAGTACCTACGATTAGGAGCAGCAAATGTCTTATGTCAACTGATGAATTCCAGCAGATGCTGAAGTTTCAAAACACTGAAGCCTAGGCAATATTTTTAATAAATGGATTGGCAGTTTTAATAATTCCCAGATCCCAAACACATATGAAACAAGCCCTTGATGAGAAAGGTCTGATTACAAATAACCTGCAGAGAGATGAAAGTTCTTTTTTAATGTCTGGTTTTTTAAGTCTGCTTTAGACTTTCAAGAGGCATCAAAAGAAGGCAAAGACTAGAAAACAGTTTGATTTAATACTGTTAGATGTGTGAAATAAAATGCTGGACAATAAGAGATGTAAATCAAGCAACAAGTGCAAATGACTTAAATCAAATTAAAGGGCTAATTGAAAATAATGGAATTAAAACCTTTTTTTCATTGTTTTTATCCATCTGTTTTTCATCACTGTTTGCAACAGCTTTTTTTTTTATCTTCTTTACTTTGAAGAACAAACTTTCTTCACCATAAAAGACAATGACTTCAACCAGCATCTGAAATGTCATTCTATGGGGATGTAGATGCTAAATGCCAGTCAGGAAGAGAAGCACCAGCAGCATCAACCAGCAGGACAGCCAGAGCACTATACAGCCTTTGTCTAAAGAGCTTTCTGATGCAACATCATGATACCCAGCTGTCTCCCATTGTAGTGATCCCCACTAACACATCTTTGCTTTCATTCTCTGTAATCTCAAAAGGAAATAGTTCCTTCTGTATTGCATCATACTATTTATGTGCTTCTCTTTTCGTAACAGCAAAGAAATTATTTCACTGCTGTGGGGTTGGTGTGAATTCAAACGGGCTTGTCCTACAGTTACATGCTCTTCCCTGCTCCTGGTACAATGTCACATTGTGTCAGAGACCAGGCATCCCAGTAGAAACACAGTTATCCTTATGGCTCTTCATGATCCCACTTCTTTCACCTTCTGCATTGCCATTACCCTGCCAGGCTGACATCTCCTTGCTCTCCTCTTTCCCTTTCCAAGCCCAACACATCTCCTCCTCATCTCCCCAGCCATTTTTTTAGCTTCAGGGCAGGAATGGCTCCACAAATGTGTGTTTGCTCAAAGGTTCTACAAAAGCCAGAAGTCTGCAGTGCTCAGTAACATGCAGTTGAGTAGTTCATGATTGCAGACTGCATCTGCATGGCAATGTTACCCACAGCCTTTGAATGAGGCTTTGCTTTGCAGAGCAAAAGTCAACCTTGAGCCTATCAACCTGTTAAATGAATTTTGTATAGAAAGCTCCACCATGAAGGCCTGTCATCAGTGTTCAGAAGGTTTCCTTGCAGAAATAAACTCTGAATGGGCATGAGAGCTGGGCAGCATGGCAGGTTCAGCTGCTCCATGCTTTGGGGGTTATCTGTGTTCTACTCCATCCTGCACAAACCATACCGCCTTTCTCAAGGGCAGCTTTATTTTAAATCTTCCAGAAGAACAAGGGGAAAACCAACTGAGAAAACACGAGGACAATTCCCTGCTTGTGGGAATGGTATTTTAAACATGAAACTATTTCCCCTGTGTACTGCTGTGCTGCTCTTCATTAGAGGGAGAGAAGTGCGTGCACTTGCGTGATGCTAAGCACTCACAGTATGCAGAGACTGCATAAAGAAATCATTTCTGGTGCTAAAAACCAAACCATCACTGCTCCTTCAGTTTGGTGAAATATCCAATCAGTCTCAGTGGGGTTTTGCAGGAAAAGGAATTGACAAAAAAAAAGGAGGGGGGAGGAAAGGGGGAGAAAGGAAGAGAGAAGCCCACCAACCCCAGTGCATTCCCATAATGAAGGGTCCAAAAATGCCCCACTCATTGATGCAAAATTACAGTTATTGTTTATCCTCCTTCTACTTCGCACAGCTTTATACAATACACACCGCAAAAAATACAAGCAAACAACCGACACATTAGTTAAGAGACCTTCCATTTTACTTTGGCAGTTCACGATAATGGAATTTAATTGTGGAAAAAGCTGAATAATTTTAGCTGAATGTCATTTGGTTCATTCAAACTGGGAATCAGGGACATTTTTAACAAAGGTTTTCAAACTTCTTTTGAAATCAGGAAGCTGCTGTGCACAGATAAGGGGAGAGGTTTGAGGATTCTCTATCAGAAATTTCAAGGTTTTTTCCATCTGCTTTTTCACATTAACTGGTAATTATCCAGAAAGGCACATAATAGTGCAGAAATGACAGAAGCTGACAAAGGTTTTCCTAAGATATGTAAATTGTCAGTGATAGGCAAGGTGCAACAGAAAGGCTTTCTACAGCACAATTATTTATGCCAGTTTCATTTGCTTTTAGGTAGCACTGATGGCATACCACACCACCACGTTTATCACAGGCGCTGCACATTCGCTTCACCACCAGCAAGCAGGAAAGATGGCAAAAATGAGCTTGAAGGTTGGTGGTCTTCTCTGACTTTGCTGTTTTATATTAAATACGTGTGCATGTGTGCCTGTGAGTACAGATAACTCTGAGGACTCTCCTGTTTACTATATCATACTCATTCTTTTCCCACGCTGCACAAATAAATAGAGGTACCCTTCCTGCTGAAACAGCTTCCTTAATATTGGTTACAGTTGCTCTATGAGTCCACTTTCCTCATAGGAGCATTAATTGAGGGAGGATGCATGAACAGAAACACTCAGCTGCTAACCCTTTCCACTGGGGCAGCCCCTCCATCCACTTTTAACAATTCAGTGCCGGGATGGCCAGATTATACTCCTTAAGGGAGAAAACTCCCTCCCTCCTTAAATTGCCCTGTCAGTCTGAGGAATTCTTACACATAGGAGTGCAGAAATGCTCCCTCCATGACGTGTCCCCACTGGTCAGCAGGGTGGACTCCAGATCTTTACCAAGGATTTACACAGGTATTTTAGGCCTCTGCTATACAAACAGAGGGTGGAAGTTTGATAAATTCCCCTTTCAAAAGGTGAGGCTGGGCTTCTGAGTCCTTCTGGGAGGTTCATCTTTATTTAAGTGTAAGGGATTGTGCATGGGAGAAATTCCTGCCTGACCCCCGACACATTCAGCTCATACACAAATTACAGTCATTAATTAACCTTTTCTGGGAATAGGACTTCATATGTAACTACATATGTAACAAGAGGTTATCATTTCTTTAATGGATGAAAGGACTTTACCTATCAATCACGTCCTGATGTAGTAGTACCAGAGGTACTACGGTAGTATAATTACTTTACATTACCATGTGAGTGATGTTAAGTTACTCTGATGGGGTGTGTTTCCATGTGTGTGGAAGGGTGGAATTGATTTCCTTTATGGTAATATTAACTTAAGTTAATGGTGGCTGTGAGAAAGTAAACAAGGATGCAACACAACAGATTTATATGGGAAAAAAACCTCACAAGATTGCATTTGAAAGTCAATGGGCTTAGCTATTAACTATAAAGTCCTTGTCTCCTATCTTGAGCATTGTTTTCCCAAATCAGGGTGCCGGAGGTCAAATCCAAGTGAAAGGGTTCAGGGTGGAGGGAAAGGATTTGACCCACCAGAGCTGGCTGCTACCCCAGTGGTTCTATTCCTGCAGAACTAGCCTGAGCCCATGTGTAGTATTTACTTTTATTAAAAAAAATAGGGTTTTTTTAGGTGCATTTATTCCATAAAGAACAAACAAAAACTTACAAAAGCTGCTTTACTTGGTCAGTGTTCAACTACATCAGGAGGTGCGGGTGCAGAGGACGTAAAGTCTTACTGGTTGATTTATGGAGGCTGCAACCCAAAGACAGCTCTTGCGCTCATGCCCCCTTTTGTCAATCCTCCTGTTAACTCACAGGGCTCATTCCTCTCCTGCCTAGAGCTGCCTTTCTCTGTGCAGTCCCTGGTAGTGCTGGAGGGACAAAATCACCAGCTCCAGCTGCTGACACTGGGCTTTAGACCAGTGACACTGGGTCAGGGGTTTTACCAGTCTTGCTGCGCACTGGCAAAGCCCCTGATCCTCTCCTTTGCCTCTGGGCTTCTTTTCACTGAAGGTTTGGACTAAGCAGTCACACCAATGTGAATTAAACATGCTTATGTTTTTTTAAGTAGAAACTGATACGCTTCTAATTACAAGGCAAGTGAATCCCCAAAGGAGACTCCAGCTCAGTCCCAGGGGAGAGAGCCCAGGAGAGAAGACAAGGTGGGGGACCAGACCCCAAGCCCAGCCAGAAATGGATTTTGGGAATATGTTGGTTAGTTAAACTAGGTCTCTGAACCAGAAGTGTATTTCTGGTATTTTTAGAGTATTTAGGATATTAAAAAATTGTTGGAGTGTTTGTTGTTTCATTGGACATTCTGGATCTTTTTTTGCTTTTACTTTTCAGGTTTTTTTAAGCAAAGTTTAAATTAGATGAAAAAACCATCAGGCCTATGAAGAGGGTCTTAGGTGGTCTGTGCACAGCAGAGCTTGAGTATTTCTGCTGTTGTCATGCACAGACATTAGCTTAGTGCTGACAAAGAGGACTTTGAAAAGGCAGGAAGACACTTCTTTTACCAGGAACAGATAGAGCTGGGTGAAACCCTGAGAATGATCAATAAACCACCACATGAACAGTAGCATGAATGCAGCTTCACTACCACTACACATTTCTGTGTTTGCTTACAGTAATATTTTGGACACTGTCCCTGGCAGATATGTTGCAGAGCAGAGTGAGGATGACGCCAGCCCCAAGCCTTGGGTCCTGCCTGAAAGAAAGATCTGATCGAAGTTTCCAACCCTAAAACTACCAGAGAAAGCCTAAAAAGGGGATTGTCTGCCAGAGTCTGCTTCCAGCCTGAAGCCTGGTACCCTATTAGGCAATGCCACATGTCTACTTAAGAGCAGAAAGAGGAAAATGTATCAAGACAACTCATGTGAGCAGTTGTACTTATCCAGCAGACCTTAAATTTTGACCCTTAAATGATTATGGTGAAATACTCACCATCCATCTACAAGTCAGAGAATTATTTTCTAAAGCTTTTCAACAAATAATCGGGAATAGTGAATCCAACAAAAGAAACTGTGTACTGAAAAAGAGGTGAAATTCACTGGAGGAATTATCCAGTTCAATTTATTTACTCAGCCTTATTAATAAAGAGTTGAAATATAGTTGAAATTGAAAAATGTCTTCAAGGATGCTGCACAGGCAAGGGCAATGGATGGAAAGAAGGGTAAGAAAAAATGCTGAAGCTGAAAAAAGCACTGCACCAAAGCATGCCCATCACTATGGCTCCTGCTGTTCCCTGATGACCCTCACGATGCTCAGCAGCCACACTGGGAGTGCCAGTCTTCCAGCAAAGCAAGGCATGGCATTAAGCCCCCAAATATATCTTCTGGTGTTTGACTTTAAGGTTGACCATAATATGGTAGAGAGGAGGGCATGTGTCAGAGTCCTTGTTCACAGCAGCATCTCCCCATATCTGTTCTACATACCCCAGACTGAAATCTGTAATGATATAGGAGAGGTTCACTCGCCTGCATCAATTTTCTCTGTAATGAGATGCGAGTGGTGGGTTGGTTTGACAGCTGTGGGATTTCACCCTTGCAGACCTTCAGTTTTATATATCCGGTGAGTTTTATGTCAGGAGGGGGAGTTTGAAGTACACTAACAGCTTTGTTTAAATAATAGACAAGAAAAACAGCCCCTCTATTTAAAAGCAGTGTCCCTGTGCCCAAGCACTGTCTCCTGTAAAATATCCTGCTCATTTTTCCTTGTTCTGTTTTCATCAGAGACTGAATTTCTGAAGTGCTTCAGGTTTACCAAGTGTTGCAGTGGAAGGCTCAGAGTCAGAAGGGATTTCTGGAGGTGATGTGTTTTGCCCAAGTTCCTTGCTGCGGAATTTTGGACATGCATTGAGAAAGCAGTGCCCCCTCCTGAGACAACTCACCCAGGGATGCTGGAAATCATAAAGTAAAGGTCACTGGGGACGGCAGGAGCTGTGCAACTTTCTGGGTCACAAAAGGAAGGAAAAAGAAAGCATTGTAGAAAAAAAGATTTCTTTAAAATATTATGTTTTTCTTGACCAAAACCTTCCAGCTTCTGTGATGCCAGAGCTCCCAAACATCGTAACATGCATTTTAGGGACAAAGGGGTGGAAATCAGAGCAGGCAGATATGGGGAGCTAAATACAGAGAAATGGCCTGAATGCATCATCTGGATTTTTTTTCTGTAGCCTCTTGTTAGACTTCGAAAGAAAGAAGAAAAAAAAAAAAAAAAAAAGAAGGAGAATTAAGCATATTTCACAGTAATTGAACTATGCTCACATTAACTTACACTAAAATTAGTTTTAATTAAATGAACTTCCCCTATTTGTAGCTGGAAGGTACTTATGTGAGATAAAAAGCTCCATTCTAATAACACTGAGACTCACCACCACTAAATTAGCATCACAACTCAAGGCAGACCAAGCAGGAAGGCGAGTGGGGAGGTGGGCTTGTGCTGCTAGGTGGGATTTTGGGAAGAGATGCCCCCTCCTACAGCAGCCCCCATCAAAGAGCCCACCCAGCACTGTGAGGCATGCCGGGAGTGGAAATCACACCTAGTATTTGACACAGTTTGTGGCAAAAGCAATTATAATTAACATTATATTAAATATTAAGTCAAGATCATAAGACGTTGATTGGTACTGATTAGCTGTATAATCCATAATTAGAAATCACTGCACCCTTCACCAGGTACTGTAGTGCTTTGCTTATGATTTCACTGCTAAATTAAGCGAGTGATTCAGTTTTGCCCTGAGTTTTACTTTCGCATTTAATTCAGGGCAGAAGCACATGCTGGCAAAGAAAGGCTCAAGACTTGCTCCTGCTGAGGCTGTTCCCAAACTTTTGATCCTAAAGGCAACTCCCCATCACTGCCACACTGATGAGAAAGTGATGGCTGAATTACCCTGGACCAACCACAGCGCTGCTTTGTGTGTGCAATATACAAGAAGAGGAAAGCTCCTTGTGTATTTACTCATCATCAAAACAGTGAACTCAAATGGTAGAGCCAAGGGCATCCTTTCTCTCCTGGCTGTTCTCAAGCCAAGTCAGGTAAAACAGCATTAAGCATCTCTGATATGATTTATTGCTAGCATAAACTAGGGGTATGGTGATACCCTCCTTGATGCTAGGAAGCATTGAGAGAAGATTCTTTAGCCTGATTCAATTTCAGATGACCAAACCCATCTATGCATCTCTCATTAATGAGATAGAAACACTGACCCTTTGGTAAAACAGTTTGGAGGGGACAGTGGCTCTGGGTTGGAGAGCTGCTGCAGGAGGGTTAGTTATTCAAGGTGTTTAGGAAGGCTTGCTGCAGCAGCCCTGCCTTCCTTAACAAGGCCTTTCCCTGACTTCATGGATCCATTTATCATAGGTATCCATTTATCCATATCCATATCCATTATCCGTACTGGATAATGTCATGACTGCACATGAGGAAGCACTCAAGTTTTATTAAAGTAAAAACCAAAATACACTAACCTTGAGATTTTATGTCTCTGCTACTATTTTTGAGTTATTGTCCGCGCTGGGGACCCATCTGTGATTTTCCATAATATTTCTGGATAAAAAAATAATAAAAGTCAGCAAACGAAACCCCAAATGTGTAGCAGCCTGACTGTACCTGCTGCAACTCCAGCAGCACCCTCCAGCACTGGAGGCAAGCTGGTCCAGAGGAACCTTCACAGGCTGAGCTCTGTACTCCCTGGCAAACCCAGGGCTAGAAAGAGAAAATACACTGACATAATTTTTCTTTTCTGATTCCACTCTTTGGAGTCCTAGGGAAGAAATCTTTTCATTCCTTCTGCAATTACAGCACTCACTGTTGTCTTCTGCACCAATTTATTTTGCCTGGGAGTGGAGATGAGATGCTGGACAGAGCTCAATGCTCATAATAAATTGAATCAATGCAGTCATGATGCTTCACCAATTTTTCCCTATCCAAGGGTTTGTCCCAAAATGCAGCATACACAGTGTTACAGGGGACATATGGAATCACAGGTGACGTGGCAGTCAGTGCAGCTAAGTCAGACAGAAAAGTTGTGCTCTATGTCCACATTTCCCTGCAATAAGCATTGTGAGATGTAGCTCTGGACTGGATCAGGGAGGCACTGCATCATGTGATGCTCCCACATACACTCTCACAGCCTTTTAATTAATTATATTAATGGTTGTTATTATTAATGGTATTAATAATGGTATTTTTATTTAAGTGGTGGCTTTAAGATTGTATAGCTCATCTTCTTCTTTTGGCTAGTCCAGGGAAACCTCTGTGATCCCTCCTTCACAGGGACTGCCCTGGCTGAGCTCCTCAAGTAGCTTTGTGTCCTAGGGAAATCTTTTCCTCCCCCACTACAAAGCATTCAAACCCCAAAGACCTTTCCCTGGGCTTCAGCAACCTGAAAAATTAACCAACCAACCAACCAGAAGAGAGGACCAGAAAGCAATCCCAATCCTCATACATTCTTTACTGAAATTATTTTAATGTAGGAGATACCTCTGAGACAGTAGATAAACGGGCAGTTATTTAAGAAGATTCCCATACCATGACTATCAAAACCAAGGTATTTTGACTCTTTCAGCATTTTCATTAGAAAAAGAAAAAAAATGTAAAAATAAAAAAGCATCATTTCCTCCCTGCATATCACCCTGAGGTGGGCAGCTTCAAGTGCCAGGTGGCTGCTGCGCTGCTAAGTTACTGCTAGGTGCAGCATCTTTCCATAAATCTGCATTTGCATCAGCTCTCATCTCCCATCTGTGACGCACAACAAATCTGTCCACCCAGCACACAGCCTTTTGGTTTGTGAAATACCAAAAATGGCTATCTTTTTGCCCAAAGAACCAATGCATTACCTCAAAGAAGGGGCACCAGAGGGGAGGTCTGGATTTGCTGCCTGCCTAGAGTCTGCTGCCTGCCTAGAGCTGAAACACTGCTTGATTAACAGTGATGATATTGCTGCAAAGGAAGGAAAAAAGCCCTCCTCTCCAAAATGGCTGTAAAGCTTAGGTCTCTGCAGTCTCTTCTTAAACATTGAAGATATTTTCATTTAAAAATATCTACTTCAAGACAGGTTTAATCTCAAAATGGCATTTTCCAGTTAAAAAAAAAAAAAAAAACAAAAAAAAACACAACTTAAAAAATGTCTCAAGTTATTTCTTCTTCAATTTTTTCCCCAATTAGATTAATTTAAAATGAGTGAAAAATGTTTCATGCCCTAAGATCCTGAAACGTCCAGTGTCAGCTGAAACCAGCACTTTTGCTCTCAGCTTCAGTCCTCGCTGCAGGCATGGCTGCTTTGAAGCCTTTGAAGTGTTTGTGGCACAGAGGCTCTCTGCAGAGAATGCTGGTTGTTTTATATCCATATTTAGCATGTAAAGTGTACATGTGTGTTTGCATTTGTATAATATGGATTTTCACAATGCATATGGAAAGATGTAGAAGAGTTCTTGACTTGCAGAATGAAAATCCACCGTCTGCCCTGCTGATAGCATCCATAAGGTGACTTTTGCCCACAGCTAGGTGACTTCAGCATTGTCCTGAAGATGGGTAAATGAAACTATCTGTTGATCTTCAGAGAGACCAAAACAGTTCAATTAGTTGTATATATAGGACTCGCTCAATCTTGCTTTCACTGTCACAAAGTAGCTGACATAAAGAGCCTGTGTTTATTTGGGGGATGTGATCCAATATATTTGATTAATAATTGTGGTTTTTTGAGCTAATTAACTCATGACATAACAAACTCGATTCCGGGAAGCAAGGTGTGTGGTTTCAGGGGCACTCTGCTTGTGTATGTAAAGAGCTTTTGCCAAGGCTCCACCTCAGCAGCCAGCAGAATTAATTTAGTGGCGGATTTGTCTAAATTGTTAAATTTACCCACTTTGGTTTTTTTTTTTTTTGTTTTTCTTTTTTTGGCAGGAACAGGTGCAAAATTGGTGCCTCTTTTTCAGAATGAGCTGCATTTATTCACCATGCACAGCAATTGTTGCAGCCTGTAACCGATGAGGTTTAATCAGTAATAAAAGCTTAAGACCTCAAAGCGACCAGTTCAGCCTATGTTATTTCAATGGTTTGATGAACAACTTCTCCCACAGACTGGTTTTTAAATAGAAGAAAAGTATGAAAGATTTCTCACAACATCTGAAATGGAAAACCAATTACATTCTGTGACTCTACAAAAATGTATCTGAGGACAGGTTATATATTTTGCCAGGATAATGTCCCTATTCAAGGAGTCGTTCTTATCAGCATTTGTTGCCTTTTTTTAATGTAAGCCACACTGGTAAATATTGGAAATGGGTAGGGAAAATAGAACTAACCCTCTGTTTTTCACACAATTGCCCCCTGTGCTACTTTGCTTTTATTTCTTTTTAGCTTTTATGAAGCCATTATTAACTGAGTCAGGCAAGGTCAGGTGCGACTTTTTTTCTCTTGCAGATGCTGAAGCATATAAAGCGTCAATCACCTCTTCCATAACCAAATGTTTAGTACCTTACGGCTGGGTTAATTAGAGTGCATTCTTCACAGCTCTGATAATAATCACCACTCCACTACCCAGCAGCGGCTAAAGACTATTTTTTCATTTGTTATTTCTTTGTAACAGTAATCATTTATGTAGTCACACTGTTTAAACCAATGGTTCTTTTGGGTTTAGCCAAGGGCTCGTGATCATACATGGGAGCACCAAGTTCCAGAAGATAAGAGCATCACTTGCACTCATGACCATTCCCAAACTACACGAAGCACAGCATCTTGTATATACCTTAAAAATAGGTGAACTTTTTTCCTCCTTTTAGAGGAAGACATAATATTCATAGGGAAAAAATAAGATGACCAGAAAGAGAGATCACTGAATGTCAAACATTCACTTAGAAAAAGGCTTTGCCAAGCAGAGTGAAATGGAACCATACATTCAGTGTATGGTTATTAGTATTGATAACAGGGCTCCCAAAAGGAAGAGTGGGGAATGAATTAGGAAAAAAATACATTTCTGTAAGTAAAGTTTTTCCAACTCAGATGTTTTTTTAGGAAGTGGGAAAAAAAGCTGCTCCTCAAACGTCAAGTACTCAAAAGACGAAAAATACATCACTGGAATAAATAAATTAGCCCAGAAGACAGGACTGATGCTCTGCAGGCATCAGGGATTAAATAAATTCACTAAATTCAAAGTAGTATTCCAGATAAGAGCTCTTTGTGCTGCAGCATGTACAGCTTATTGATTATAGGATTGACGTACTGTGTACTCTTGTAAAATGTACTCTGGCTGATATGACTTAATCCTGCAGCAATGTACAGCCTGGTGCACAAGTCATGGAGCTAGCATGTAGTTTCTTACTTATTTTAATCTTGGTTTTGTCTTAGTTTGCTGCACCACATCTGTTCTCTCTCCCACTAGTGTTTCTGCAGGCAGTGTTTGCTCAGGATGAGTAACTAGAGGCAGTTCAGAAGGTGCTGACTCAGCAGCATGAGGATCAGGCTGCCAAATGGAAACCTGCAGGACAAGGGTCATGGAACTATTCCTTGATTATCTTCCAGAAGTTGTAAACCTTAGCAGTCTTCCATTGTGTTGCATGGGCTGGCTGCAAGGATGAGTGGCCCTGACCACTGATGATGCCTGGTTGATACAAGGAGCTTTGAGGGAGCAGCCCAGATGGGGATATTTGTCCTGCAGACTTTTGCATTTTGTTATATGAACCCACAAATGCAGTAGAATTATGTCTAACCTAGGTGAAAACACTACCTGTCTAGCAAGCAATACCAGAGTGTCTATTATACATCTAGCTGTAATGAATTTTGGCTAAGTTCTAATTAACCTGTTTTGCATTGCAATGGATGCTTTCACCCTACTGGTCAAATGTTGAACTGCCAACGTCACTCTGCACTTAGACAGAAAGATGCTTCTTACCTCGTTTGGAAGTTCTCCTGCCTCTGGTGTTCAAGTTCAGCTCCCCTGTGAAGTTTGCTCAGAAGAGTCAGCAGACCTCTCCAAACACAGAATCTTACCATATAATTTACCAAGAAAGGGAAAAACCTCCAGATCTCGGGGAGTGTGAGAAAGCAGCTGGAGATAGCAGTGATGTTATGGCATGACAGTCTCATGGCCCATCTCTCCTTGAGGTTGGTTCCCATTACGTAGCACCTTCACAGTCTTAGGCATCCTTGGGTGCTAGTTTTCTGAATCACTGAAAAACGGTTGATCAGACCAAGAAGAGAAACTTTTACCATTCATTGTGGTCTCTTTGGTGTAAGGGAACTATTGAACAAAGGGGTTGGCTTTTGGGTATCCTCCTCGACTACTTGTATTTCCGGCAGGTTTTGCAAATCTCGTAATATCTTACTTCACCAAAATCAAGGCTCTTAATCTCAAGACATATAGCCTCTACTACATAGCACTGCCTCCTGAGCATGAACCATAGAGCCTGTATTTTAACACCCAAGATTCATTAATATTTCTTGCAGAGTGTTCAGTAAGTATCAAATAAAGCAGGAAGTGTCCCAGATGTTGGAAAGAAAAAATGGAATTATTCATTGCTTACCAACGTCAAATGCTAATGTGAGAAAAGCATCCTTGAAGAAATCCTTGACTAAAATTCATCAGTGATGTGAAATCACTGTTTTAATTATGCATTTTTGAATGTATTTATTAGTCCCAGTTCTGATCTGACTTACAGATGTTTAACAGGGATAAGGGTCTACTGCATCTTTGGAATTACTCATGATTTATAATGACAAAACTTGGATCAGAATTAGGTCCTTGTCACTACTCAATAATATCCTTTCATCAAACTTCTACACATTCAACAGATGAAAGAGACCGTGGTTTCTGCAATTTCAAACCCTATCACCGAGTCCATTAGCTTGTTTTTTTGAAATTTCTACTCCAGAAATGATGAATCTCACACAAAATCTTTCCTGCTTAAGCTGCATTTGCCATAAGAAACTTGACAGCTAAGAAATTAAACTCTTTAGTCTACCAAAATGATGTGTTTGGTTAATGTGCTGGCTACAAACACTGCATTTTAATAGAGGGGTTAATTACCTTAGATGTGCTCATCTGTAATCCCATTCTCTGTATCCTTGCTGTTGTGACTATTGAGTATGCTCAATACCAGGTTTTTTTTCTTAAAAAAATCCAAACCCTGTTCAAGAACGATTCAAGTTCATGTGTTTTCCAAAGAACGTTGGAGTTTTGAACTATTGCTTGCTCTAGAGCTGATCCAGAATGAGCAAGCCTCCAGGGATGGTTTACTCCCTAAGGCATGAATGCTTGATTAAGCTAAATGTATTCCATAAACGCCTTGACGACATTAAACGAATTTTTTTAAAGAACAGATGGAGAAAGTTAATAAATATTTCATTCTATAATATAAAACTCACTTCTATATTCACAACTTCAGGGATCCTTAGCTTCACAGATATCAATAAGTCTGATGTATTTCTTCCTGCATTCTCATTCTTCTGTCCTGGTGTCTCTTATGGGATCATCATTTCTACATGCTTGGATTGTTTTATGGGATCAGTGAAATGCAAGTGACTGTAAATCTTGACCCCCTCTGCTCCTGGATTATATACTTTTATTCTTTGTGACCATAAGTGTTCATCTCTACACTGAATAGATAATTAAATGACAAAAATTATTCAAAGGGAATTTATAGTGAGAAATTATCACTTGAAGAACTGATGAAGTACAGGCATAGCCCAAGGAGATATCAAGAAAGAACAAACCAAAACCAAACAAAGTTTAGAATGGCCAAATAAAATACTGAAATATCTCTACATTTGTAAATGTCATGAAAAATCTATTGACTAAGAAAAAACATGATTTTCACCTGTGTATGCCAATTCTATTCAAACAAAATTCTATTAAGGAAAAATAGTGTGAATTTTGCTTAAAAACTGTAGACCAAGCCTGTTATTCATATGAAAGAACTAATCTTCACATGTGGAAATTACAGTCTTTCACTCAATGTATGCCATGAATCTTGTAAAGGAATAATTAGAGCTTGCTCCAAAAGGAAAGAAATGCCAGACTTGAATAATATTTTAGGAAGAGCATTAACAAACATTTTTATACTGCCAACAGTCTTCACTGTTTTTTAGAAGAGATTTACATTACATTATTAATTAACCATACTGATTCAATAGTGACATAAAGCTTGGGAGATATATGTTCAGCACAAACTATGACATTCATGAGAACAGCACACATTTTTAGGAAGTGTGATTTAAAATTTATGCAAATGAGTTCAGCAAACAAGGGCCCAACAAACTACTTCAAAGCATCAAGATCCAGCCTGAAAAACATGACAAGTTCAAATCTTTATCATTTCTCAAGTGTCTTCACAAACTTATGCATACACAAAATAAATTACTTCACCTCCTGTACCTCGATAGCTTGGATTAGCATGCATTAACTCTTCACAGGACCACTGCAATCTGCCAGACACCTGAGAACCTGCAAGAATTTACAGATATCTAAATGGTACAGAATTTGTCTTTTTGGAGCTGACTTTTGTGCTGTGCCTGTAGAATATAATGAGGTCTCATGTTGAGCTGGCTGACAGCATCTACCCTATAACAGCATTATTGTTTCCACTCCCTTTCCCCAACTCTGATCATCTTTCCTTTTTGGTGTAAAGAATCCCCACAACACTGCATCCAGGGAAAATATTAAATGCAGGGTAATGTGGTGCTGCAAAGAAATACAAATTTATTCATGTTATGTATCATGCCATAGAAATTGGTTTATTCACTTGTTGAAAGTTCGGTTAGGTCCAGGTACATTTGTATATTTGGAATCAGAGCTTTTAACGAAAAATTTTTCTCATATTTCCCGACATCCCATTAAAATGGTTGTCCTTTGGTGTCAATTAGAGCCAGCTTAAAAAAAAATCATCCTTAATTGCTTTTCAGAAATAGACATTACAGAGCACACCGTCGCAGCCAGATTCGATTGCCTCTTACAAGAAACAGGGATGCTGGGAACACCATTAAACTCCAGCTCTGCTGAATATGGATGTAGGGCTCTGCTGACAGCTGGGGGAAGCCGCTTTTAACAGCAAAGGCTTTTCCTTGGGCTTCAAACTAATGCAAAATCCATAGACATACCTAAATTTCTCCAAAGTGTGAAAACGCTGAAGCTGGGTGTTCAGCTGGGTCTGGTTTTGGACTGACAGTGATTGGATGCTCAGTGATCCATCCCTGCCTCCATGCAAGAGTGAGTGTAGTCATGTATCTATGCTGACAATTATAGCTACAAAAACAATCTAGTCCTCAAAACTTGTGTGTGTTTCATTACAAGGAGCATCTACAATTTTCTCAAAGAAAGACCTTCTTCAAATTTGTCTTACTCCAGTGACTTCATAATGTCTCTGCCAACCAAGTAGAAGACAAGTCCAGAAAGTAAAACAAGGGGCACGCCTGCCGCGGCAAACATGAATGACCATCCATAATACACGTGCACAGGTACATCATCCATGCACTTCTCACTTCTCTCCAGAAGGATGTACTTCTGAAAATCAGCAGCGAGCTCTTTCCATATCACAAAGAGAAATATGAGCAGGAGAAATAAGCCTCCTGGAAAGAGAGACAAAGATAAGTTATTCTCCGTACATAGAACCTAGAAATAAAATTGAGAAAAGATGGCAACAGATTTCCATTGATTCCTGCAGGTCCTGTGTATTGAAGCTTAGTGTTGCAGAATTATTATCCATGATATTTCTCTACAGGTTCCTGAGAAAAGCAAGCCTGCTCACCATGGGAGAGATCCACACCACCACCACCAGCTTGTGTACAGCTGCCAGTGCACCAACACCTCATGCTTTAACCACCAGTGCTACTGAGGGCTGTAACAGCTGGATATGATCACGTAGAAATCATCCTGAACACGGCTGATTTTCACAGTGGGGATCTGTGTGAGGCTATCTCTGCATTCCTGTCTTAAAGGTGCGTTGTTTTGCCTTTTATATTTTTAAATTGTCTCAGATAAGTGGGGAGAAGACACTGAGACTCGCTTTCTCCTTTTTTGTATCTACCCTTCAAAGTAGTGTCAGATCCACTTTCAACCAGAAATGCAAAGATATGTGGATCACTCCTGCTGGTGACAAGATTTATCCGGCATCAAACCTGCTATCAGTGCAAACACAGGCTACATAGTGAGCAGCTGCTGCAGCTTGTGGCAGTTCCCTTTTACATCTTGTCTCACTTTTCCTTAAACTGAGCTTTGCAACGAAGTATTAGAGCACATGACAAGGAGTACTGATGATCTTATTTTGCAGAGAAATAATGCATAATAGAGTAGAAAAGGCATACAGCCATAAGATACTAATCTCAGGCTACTAAAAACAGAATAATAAAAAGAGTAATAATCTGCTCATAACAGGAGGCTAAAAAGTCTTTTTATTGATGGGAACTCTTCTGCCCTCCCCTCAAGTCACACAAGAGGAAGGCTGAGGCCACATTCAAGCCTGAACAGCGAGTGCAAGGTCAATATCTTACTTAGAGAGGGTCTGCTCTCCTCAGAGCCTCCCAAGCCTGTAGGGTGTCTGTAACCCAAATAGATCTCCTGCGAGACTTTGTGATCTCTCATTTCCAGATGCATACCCATCAAAGGTCAGCATTTGCAGGAAAAGCTCAGCCACATCTGAAAAGCATGTGGTGAACAGGCACCTCCTGGACCTGGAGCAGCCCATGGCAGGTTTAGGGGCTTCAGTATCTTAGTGGGAACCTCCTTTCCCCATAATTCAAAGTGATGGGGATCAGAGGCTGCAGGTCTCGCTCCCCCATATGAAGCAGATAACAAAAAATTAGAGTGGCCCTAATATTATTTACTGTGTCATATTAAAGAATATATGTAGTGCATCTTAAAGTCAGCATATATTAAAACTAAATAGTGACAGTGGGATGACAGATCTGAAGGTGCTTCAGTAGTATCTGATCTTGCTACTTTGCAGCTAGAAGCTTGCCATTTTAAAATGGTGCCATATAACATAGAGATATACACACATGCATACACATATATGAAAGACATCACGGATTATAATATATTTATAGTAGAAGTGAACAGCTCAAAATTAATGTAGTTGAATGGTTAGCACACAGTTCTGTGTTGTGGCTTTCTGTTGGATTTAGTTTCTCCTGTTGCAATTTTTAAATCAAAGGTAGGTTGTACTATACTTAATTACTCTTCCCAGCAGCTTATACACTACAAAAATCCAGCTCCTGTGCTAAGCAAAGGAAATGGGTAAAGCTTGACATTGATATATCAGCCTAGGGATAGTGGTTACTGAAACCTCAGTCAGAGAAAACACGTCAGTGTTTGGCTGTGTTTCTGCTTATAATGGATATAAACACATCTGCTACTATAAAGCTCCTTTTTACAACTTGTAGCTAGAAATGAGACTTACGGGAAGGTATACAGGGTTCCAAGTCCTCCCTGTGCATCATATAAAAGTTGAAGCTACCCATTCTAAGCTGTCATGTCTATTAAGCTGCCTCCTATACCCTAAACCTGCAAATTGAATCCTAAGAATCAAAAATTGGTGTCACCATATGAATATACTTTACATCACCACATGCTGATGATTCAAGCCCTTCTCCCTCACATGGAAAAGTCCTCATATTTGCTGGAGAGGCAGCCTAGGAGTTAAATAACAGATGTTCTAACATTTGCATGTTCATTGAGATTTTGAAACCACTTGAAATTAAACGCACAAATAAATATTTTATACTTAATATGATAGTTTTATGCTTAAAATACCAATTATTCTACTATAAGAAAATGATTGTGTGTTTAAATAGTCATGTGTCCTTTACAAAAGACAATATATTGATAAGAAGGCAATTAAGTCTTTATTACTGATGTAATTTAAAATTAAATTAATTAGATAGCAACTGAACCTGAAAAGTGCTCTTTTGAAGATCAATTTCTATTTCATTAACTTATAATACGTACCATAAGAGACACAAATAAAACCATAGTCCCTAATGGGACAGAGGACTCAGGTACTGTAGCATACTTCTGAAATCTCCAAAACCACAGATTATGCATTGAATTGTCCCAGGACAGATTAGATGGCCTAAACCTCATTTATGAAAAAACAACCAGATTGAGACCTACCAGTTCTGAGCAAGGAGGGTGAGAGGAAACCCCATGAGAGGGTGGCACCATCCCCAAGCGCACCAGGAGCTAAGGATGGGAAATGGTCCCTCCCTTCTCCCCAGGAGGAGCTGCAGGTATCAGTGTGGAAGGATTTATTATTAAACAGGTACCGGAGGTGATGGCACAGCCATGGCATCTAAATTAAGAACATTTTCACACTCTAGGAAAATGACAAGAAAATGTAAAGTAAGCAGCCTTCTTTCCCAGAATAATTACAGCTCAGTGATGAGGAGTCCCTGGGATTTACACCATCTCCACAGCAAGAAAAGAAAATCAAAAGGGCAGGTGCAGCCAAAGAAGGAAGTGCAGAAAGGGCACCTCACTGAAAAATCGTTCGTCAAAATAAAAAGCTTAGTTGGAACGATCAAAATAATTAATGAAACTGCCTAAAATTTGTCGCGCTTCCAGACTTCAGTAGGCTCTTCTTAATAAAAATATCAGGATGTTTCAGTCCCATGTTACCAAAGCAAATTTTTGGCATTTTTTATTTAAAATGAGATATTATTTTGGATTTTTCATCTTTTGAATGGGTCTCACTTTACCATCTTCTTTTGGGGGCTCAGTGTAAAGACATTTTTGTTTCCTGCCAGCCCAATGTACACAGATTTCTTCCTGCCTTGGGCATCAAAATGAAAAACTGAAAAAAAAAAAAAAAAAAAGCCTAGATTTCTACCCAATAAATGAGCCTGGCATTGGAACACATGCCTGAGACAGAGGCTTGCGGTAAGCATAAGTGAGGACTGCATCTAACCATACCCTCCCCACACTCCTCCTAGCATCCTTGTGGTTTCTATCACTGGAAAATTAGCCAAGCGATCTCTCTCTTTCTCTCCCTTTCCCTCTTTGCCTCTGTTCATTAGGATGGTATGGAGAAAAATCAACTGCAAAGCTGTCTCAGTGCTGATGAGGTGAATGGCATCTTCTGGGGAGGGGCTAATTGCAAGGAAAATGAAGTGAAGTATTGAATCTTTCTCCTTTGCACACTCCTAACTCTAGGACAACAAACCCCAGTGCTCCATCTCCCCCTCCTAGGAGGGCCATACCTTCATTGTGAGTAAATTGGAGTCAGGCTTTTTCTTTCTCACACTTTATATTGTTGTGACACCTTTATAGCTGCTAATTGTAGGGACAGGTGAGTGAACTCAATCTTTAACTCTTATTCTGGGGATGCTACTGAACTTTTGTGTAATCTGCTAATTACAAGAACAATGAACTTTGACTCTTTCTCCTTCCTCAGTAGTTACCTCTTCAGGATGTTAATAACGAGGAAATGGAGGGGTGACCTTCAGCTGCCCTCCATAACTGTCAGCCTTTACTGCACATGGGAAGACTGAGGTTGCCAAAATAGAGATGCCTGATTTGAGAAAAGGAATCTGAGCACAAAATTCAGCATTTTAACCCATAGGACTGGTAAATGTTTTTTTGGTTTTTTTTTTTTTTGTTTCTTTTTTTAATGCAGTTGGCTCATGCTGAAGAACAGGCTGTTGTGAGTACACACTTTGCTCCCCTCACAGCACCACGACATGGCTCTGAAAGCGCAGGACAGGGGTTGTGCTGCCTTTACCTGCTGGAAACAGCCCATGGCTACAGCAATCCTGTGGCTGCAGGACAGTGCAAGCACACCCATGCATGCCATACAAGTGCTGGAGAAAGAGCATCTGGCAGATGTTTAGACTGTACATGGATCATCATCTGTGCTTGCCAGTGGAAGGCTAGCTGATGACAAACTCCTCTTTCAGTTGCTTAACATGCATCCTTATTACTTGCTTTGAAAATTTACCATACACACATGCCCTCCCAAGCAGCCTCCTCACCCCTGACCAAGCCATCAGGTAGAGCTCAGGTCGTTTTTTCACTTAAGCCTACAGCTATGCAGCTGATCCAAATGTATTAGAGCAGTACAGCAAGCTCAATAATTGCCCTAGGTCTGGATGAAGACTTTGCTCATTTCTAAGCTTGGTCTCTAAAACGCCTAATGGAAACGAAAAACAAGGAGCACAAGCACAGGAAACAAGGAGCACAAACAAAGTTGTCTCAGCAGTTCAGTTTCTAGAAGCTGTGGTGCAGCGTTCACCCGTCCCTCTCAGTGACATTGTAGTGATAATTAATCATATTGTCATCTGACTATTGATACAAGGGGACAATTTGTCACCAGGCAGTATGTGCCTCCCCCTTGCAGCACTGAAGCCAAGTTTGAGATGTTAGAAGGAAAACAGCACACTGGCTATTTGCTCATGCAATTCAAGTACTTTTGGGAGTAGACTGGCAATAATAATTCCTCAGCTGGAGCTGTCGATGTGCAGATGCAAAGGTGAAATGGGCTCTGGCTGTATTTCCGGAGTTGCCCAGCAGAGGATGTCATAGAAGATGGCTTCGGTCCTTTGAAAGGGCTTTCAGGACCACCTACCAATGACTACATTTGTTACAGCAGCTGGCAGTCAGACTTGTCCTCTTGAAAGTCCATTAAAAAAAAGACATCTTGGAAAGGATTCCCAGAGAGAGAACTAATTGTGCGATAACAGTGTTCACCCTTAGGCGCTGAATTCCCCTCAGCAAAGGAGGAGCACACTCCTCAAGATCATGTCAGGCTGCTTATCTATAAATACACTTGGGAATGCAATTGTACTAATAATATCTTCATAGTGCCTTTTGGTGGCAAATGTTGAAGCATTTTGCAACGATTAACCATGGCTGTGATTTCATGACCTCAGCATGGGCTAATACCAAAAAGGACAGAGGGAGTTTATGGACAGAATAAAGTTGCATAAAAAGGATGCCCTGAGAGGCTGGGACACCTTGCAGCTGTGGCTCCCCAACTCACCATCCGACCGCCAGACCACATTCCCACTTTACAAATTTTCAGCATTTTCACACTTTCTCAAGGAGAGATCATTTCTGCAAGGGAGGTTAATTAACACTGACCCACAGGCCATGATTAGAAGACAAGACACGCTTTCTCCTGCCTCATCTTTTCACATCCTGCTATCTGAAGGAAAGGATGGTGAACCTGCATTAAAGCCATTGTTCCTAGTGTTTAGTGCAATTATGCAAAATATTTTTAGAAGGGATAGTAATAAAATAAGCATGGAGGGTTGCATCCCAAATCCGTCAGGAAGCCAGTGCCAAGCATGATCCAGAGGTCTGAGTTCAGGATATCCCCCATCCCACAAAATAAAAGGTTCAGGGAAAACTCTAAGCAAACTTTGCTGAAATAATATTGCATTCTGCTAGCTATCATTTAGATTGAAAATATAGCAGGAAGTCTCTTCCAGCTGAACTCACTCCTCCTAATGACAGTTAATAACAATGATTGCTGTTCAGATTGAAACTGCATTAATACAAACTTCAATTTAAACAGTAGCATCTTTGTCTAACACCAAGAGGTTTATGTGATGCATAATCAGCTCTTCTAAAAAGTGTCACATTCTATGCCCCAGCCTTTTAATCAAGAGGTAGTCAAAGTACAAAAATAATAAAAAAAAAAAAGAAAAGAAAAGAAAAAAGGAATACAGTGGTTTGATATCATTCAATATCCTTTCCTGTGGGATATTTTACTTATCTGGCCAGTGTCAGAAGGTGACTGATTTCAGTTTTTGCATCTGGGCCTAAAGTTGAGTGTTTTGAAGAGGTAGGGCTTTAAATGAGGATGGTAGAGTGTTGCATGTGAGAGGATTCAAGCATTCGGCCCTAGTCTCACAAGAAGAAATTACTTCAGCCCACACACATGCCAAGTGGTTTATGCTGCTCAGTACAAGGCATTGGTACCAGATGGAGATCTGATAGGAAGATGTCTTGCATTCCCCAACAAAATCTAAGTGTGTAAAACCGTGTGGAATTTTCCCTCAGAAAAATTAAGCCCAACCAAGGATTTCTTAAACTATACAAGAAAAGGATAAGCAGATACCCTTAAGCTTGCTTCCCTCACTGCAATACTGAAGAGCTGGAGGCAAATGAATAATTGGACAGAATGAGAAGTGAATTAGTAGAGGCAGATAGAGCTAAATTGATTTAGTGTCTTCCATATTATTTAGACAAATAGTTAGATGCCATCTAGCTTCATTTATCAAGCAGCTCAGCTGGCATCATGTGGTTAATAATTAGTACATCTGAAGGAGATAGAAATTAGGAAAGGAGTTATAAAATTGGAACTAAATAAGGGAGGTGGAAGAGTAAAAGGTAATAATAATAGTGGGACATGGTGAGATTGTAAGGAGATTAGGTGGAGTTCCTCCAGGGTCAGTGTTGGGACCTTTCTGGCTAAATATTTTCATGAAAGCTTTCAGCCCCAAAAACCTTAGGCACGCTCAAAGCCCAAATTGTGAGCAAAGGCTCGTGTTTGATTCATGACATGCGTAAGGAAGCAGAACCTGTCAGAGGATTTGTAATTAAGCAGTGTTTTTTTTCAGAGAAAGGCCTGAATTCAGAATGAAGCTCTTTCCTTGCTATGGCTCAGCTGAGCTCCAGCCTTTGGCTGCTTGACTCACAAAAAAGTTTCTTTCTCTGTTCATCACTGTTATAAATCAAGTATTTCTACCAGTTAAGCCAGTCATTCCTTCTCAAAGATAGAAAAGGAAAAAGATCAAGTGATAATTCAGTGGAAGCATTTGCAATGGTAGTGGAAATAATGCAGATTCTCCTGGAAGGCATGCTAAGGCACATGAAAAACAAGGTGCTGGGTGACAGCCAGCGTGGCTTCACTAAGGGGAAATCCTACCTGAACAATTCAGTGACCTTCTATGATGGGGCTACAGAACTGATGGACAGGGGTAGAGCAGTTGATGTCGTCTACCTGGACTTGTGCAAAGCGTTCGACACTGTCTCACATGACATCCTTGTCTCTAAGTTGAAGAGTCATCAATTTAATAGGTGGACCACTCGGTGGATAAAGAACTGGCTGGATGGCCGCACACAAAGAGTTGTGCTCAATGACTCAGTGTCCAGCTGGAGACCAGTAACAAGTGGTGTCCCTCAGGGATCGGTGTTGGGACCGGTCTTGTTCAACATCTTTGTC
>JASSUY010012625.1:0-19697 GCA_032466535.1 Forpus xanthops | reverse complement strand
ACACCAGAACTGCACACAATACTCCAAGTGAGGTCTCAGGAGAGCAGAGTAGAGGGGCAGGATCACCTCCCTTGACCTGCTGGTCACACTCCTTTTGATACAAGATCTTGTTCTCCATCCATCATGTTTGTAAAGGTAGCAATGAGCAACAATGAGTCTGGGAGTGCACAGACCACAGTTGGGGCACTTGGACATCACTGCTGTATTGTTTTGATGGTCAAACACTCAGCATACACTATCTAGAAGTGTTCAGTGGCCCACAGAAGCCCACCTAGCTCACATCCTCAGTGCCTGACACCCTTTAGGGTAGTTGCAATGGCACAGTGGATATGCAGTGACCCCCCAGCTCCTAATGACAGCAGCTCAGTAACAGTCTGCCATGGGGGATCAGAGTGCTTAAGACTGAAAAAAACCCCAAACAACACCCAAAGCACTCCACTCATTTCAAGTGGGCTGCAATCTTCTAATCCAGCTATTAAGTGTAATGTCAAGATGCATCAAGCAATTAGCCCATCTCTCTGGATCACAGGCACCAACATAGAGAGAAAAGACTCACCAGGCAGAGGAGTGCACAGGGCTGTTTGATTACCCTGGGAGAAAAGCCAAGCAGAAAACACCGCCTGCAGAAGTGAGAAGTGCATTTTGGTTACGACTCCCAGCACGACACCTGCTAGATCTGCGTTACCTTTCCAGCCCTGTAACAGCTGCTTGTGAAACCTTGGGCATGCCACTTTGTTTGCTCTGAATCATCAAGTGGATAGGGTTGGAAAGGACCTTTTAAATGTCATCTAGTCCTAACCCATCTGCAATGATGAGGGACATCTTCAACAGATCCATGTCCAACCTGGCCTTGAACGCTTCCAGGAATGCAATATCTACCCTGGTTCTCGCAGGAACGTCTCCCAGTGTTTCACCACCCTCAGCATGGCATTTTTTTACCTTATATCTTGTCTGAATCTATCCTCTTTTAGTTTAAGACCATTACTTCTTGTCCTTACACTACAGTGAATACCTCTTCCCTTCCCCAGGTGAGGCAGCCATCTCATGCTTGCTCAGTTTTCCCCAGGTATCAGTTCACACCATCTTTACAATAGGTTCCCTCCTAGCAGAGCAGATGAGCTGGAAGCAGCAGCAAAGCCAGTGTAACCCTCCGTGTTCTCAGGCTGAGGGAAAAAATATGATGGAGGCACTGAGAAGCCATGTATCCCTTCCAGCTGAGTCTTGGCTGCCCTTGGAAGTCAGAGCAAGCCCACCAGGAAAGCTAGAAATTCATACAGAAATGGGGAAATGAGCACACCATCCCCAAACCACAGCCTGTGTTTTCTTCTCCAGTATCAAACATGAAGAGCATAACCCTGGGGTTAGGGGAAAAACCTCCCTCCCCTCGGTTGGAAACAGCCTGTGAAAAACAGATTTCTAACCAGTGAAGGTAGGCTGGTTCTCCAAACACCATCAGGTTGATGCAAATCACATGTTTTTGGCAGATGGTCCTTGCTCCAAGAATATTTGCCCAGCCTTGCCCTACCCATGTGTTTCCTGCAGACAGATAGGTCTGCTGATCCACAAGCCCCATGCCAGCCCATGGGCTACCTGAAACATGGCAGCTCCAACCACGAATTCCTAAGGCACTTCTCTCATCCTTTTACAGGGCATAAGGAGATCCACTCTGGGAGAAGAACTGACTGAAACCAGCAGATGTGCTTGTGTTGAGTTGGCAGCAAAACTATGTCCTGCCAGCCAGGCTTGTACTGCAGCTCTCCAGCCTCCCTGGCCAGCCAGTGATGGCCCAACATTGCAGGTCTGCTCTGGTTGCATGGACACGACAAGTGTATTCCTTATTTCTTAAAAGGCCACAAAAATGGGCCAGTGGATGCCTCTCACATGCATTCCAGAAGAGCTGAGTTTCGCTTCAGTGAAATTCCTGGTGAGATCTGCCCCAGCAGTGGTGCAGACACTTGGGTGCTGCGATGCCCCATCACAAGTCCCTGGCCATCGGAGGCTGCACAGGGCAGGGGACAGTTTCCCTGTTCCCACTTTCTTGCAGCACAGCTGGAAGACAAAGTGGGAGAGTTGGGACGCTGCCTGGGTCACCAAACATGCCTGCTGGTCTTTGTCCATCTCCTGTGTCAGAGCACTTAATGCAAGGCATCAGGCTTTGGGCACACCAGGCCTCTGGGATGGGTGATGGCTGCTCCTGGAAGCACACCAGGATAACCCTCAGCTGTCTGACCCACAGGCTCAGACAAGGGGATCCCAATTTTTCCAGTTTTAATTTGGGCACCCATTCCTCTCTGCCTGCCCTGACAGGTAAGGGGGTGCCTGTTTTGTTTCCAAAGCTTAAATTACCTCTTTCTCCAGGAAGACCTGCAGCTAAGTATATTGAAGTTCCCAAATGAGGAATGAGATCTGTGAGTAAAATAGTCTCTCTCACAGCCAAGTCCCTTCCCTGCAATGCTCCATGTAGTTCGCAGGGTCTTTTTCTATGGTCTTCATTCAAGAAAAACCTCCTGCCGCCATTATTCCCCTGTCAAGGAAGTGTTCTTCTAACCAGGAGACCTACTTCCCTGTACAGCAGAGATTAACTCCCTATATTCCACAAGAGCGATTATCTCCAGTTGCTATTATTCCCTTATCAATAATTCACCGTGCAGCCACACTCTAGATTGTGCCTGTGCTGCCTGCGTAGTTTCTAAGCTCACTACTGACTGGAAGTGCAGCCGTGAGTAATCACATCTCCTCTGATATTGCTTATGCTCTCAGCGAAGCAGAACAAGTAACTCACACTGCAAATGAGTCATGTCCTCTGGAAGCTTCTCATTTTAGCATCCCATCGAGAGCAGCTTTGCAGAAGCACCTGCTAAGGACTGCAAGCCCTCTGCATTTAAATTAATAAATGGGAGATAATTAAACTCCATATTTCAGTCTTATAGGAGGAGTTCATTTAAAGGAACTCTTTTTTCCTTCAGAAAATCCAATACAATTAAATGATTAAAACAGAAAAGCAGACATAAAACCCAAGGCGGAGAGGCCAGACAAGCCGTTGTGAATACAGATCGCACACTGAAGTCTTGATCGAGACTCACTCACTCCCCCGTTAGAAGCACAAGCTTGTTGCTGTTCTCATTTATCTCTCACAGAATAACAACTGCTATGCACAAAGCCCAAGACTAAAACAGCACAATTTCTTAGCAAGATCCCATTTGACTCATTCATCCTGTACACACAATACACATGCAGAAATGCCTCATTTCCCACTGAAGAGATAGATGATCGTCAGCATATGTGATGCTATCTCGGCACACAAGCCTGCTGTCTCTGATTAAAACCTAACCATTACAGTGATTTATGGTTCTGAAGATGCACAAGTGTCCTTTGTGACTAAATTAGGCACCGGGTGAGAGGTGAAAGATGATCTGCTCCTTTCCCAGTTGTCGCTGAGAAGCTCCATGGCCACAGCTTGGTTGAACCATCTTGGACATCTGAGACATCTGCTCAGTCCTTGACTAAACCTTTAATCTTGCAGGCTGCTTTTCTTTGAAACACCTGCCAGAGAACCAAGCCAAACAGCAGCGGAGTGCTCCTCCATCCAGGCAGGTAGATCTATCTCCTGTGCATTTACTGGCATGCCTCTCCCCAGAAGATGTGACTCTTTTTCCTCTATTTAGCTTCATGTTTCAACACATTGCTTCACAAATGCTTCTTCAGCAGAGTGGGAAGCATCCCCCTGTTGGACTGCAGGATGCTCTCCAGGATGGTTTGAGCAAATCAGAGGACATGATAGAACTATGGCAGTTTGGAGATTTCTTGAAGGCAATTCCTCATTGCATGGCCAGTGTAATCAGCACAAATAGCTAAAGCTGAAAATACAAAACTGCAGAGGTTGGCTTTTCAACTTTCCAGGCAGATTTATCTGCCCCTGAGCCTCTCTAATACCAGTCTGCAATACCCCATCCACAGCAGCAATGAGAGCCTGGGAAGACTGCTCTGCGGTGAGGCAGCCGGTGTCAAGATCAGCCTTGGGGATGGCGTGGCCATCATCAGAAATGAGTTGTGTCAGAGACATCAGACCTCTGCAGCCAGGCTTTTGTTCCTTTGGATAACAACTGGGTCCAGAGCCCTATGGGGGCTCTTAAGCAGCAGCAAAGCAAAGCCTCTGCACCCCAAGGCCTGTGGATAACCCGTCCTCATGCAAAGCTGTGACTCATGCCTGTGCAAGTGCACATGAAGCCCTGGGCACCAGCATTATTAGTCTGGCTTGAACTCTTTCCTATTGCTTGTAGCTGTGTGAAATTAAATGGAAAAGAAATTCTATTAAGAAGGTCTTGTCTAACACTGAGCGATCTTTGGACTCACTCTTTGGAGATGTCAACAGGTCTGATGGGATACAGAGGGACCTTGACATGCTTGTGAAGTGGGCTGATGCCAAGTGCAAGGTCCAACACCTGGGTCGGAGCAATCCCAGGCACAGCTACATGTTGGGCAGAGAAGAGATTCAGAGCAGCTCTGAGGAGAAGGACTTGGGGGTGTTGGTCAATGAAAAAATGAACATGAACCGGCAGTGTGCTCTTGCAGCCCAGAAAGCCAACCGTATCCTGGGCTGCATCAAAAGGAGCATGACCAGCAGGTCAAAGGAGGTGATCCTGCCCCTCTACTCTGCTCTCCTGAGACCTCACTTGGAGTACTGTGTGCAGTTCTGGTGTCCTCAACACAAAAAGGACACGGAGCTGTTGGAACAAGTCCAGAGGAGGAGAGGAGGGCCACGAGGATGATCAGGGGACTGGAGCACCTCTGGTATGAAGATAGGATGATAAAGTTGGGGCTGTTCAGCCTGGAGAAGAGAAGGCTGCGTGGAGACCTCATTGCAGCCTTCCAGTATCTGAAGGGGGCCTATAGGAACACTGGGGAGGGACTCTTCATTAGGAACTGTAGTGATAGAACAAGGGGTAACGGGTTCAAACTTAAACAGGGGAAGTTTAGATTGGATCTGAGGAAGAAATTCTTTCCTGTGTGGGTGGTGAGGCACTGGAATGGGTTGCCCAGGGAAGTTGTGAATGCTCCATATCTGGCGATATTGAAGGCTGGGTTGGACATAGCCTTGGGTGGCATGGTTTAGTGTGAGGTGTCCTTGCCCATGTCATGGGGATTGGAACTAGATGATCTTCAAGTCCTTTCCAACTCTAACTATTCTATGATTCTGTGATTAGCAGCCCCTGGCTCCCTCCCTCTCCAGCCATCAGCTGGGGAAGCCTGTGCCTGCAGCAGGCTGAGTTCCATTGGGGACTCGCTGCTGGTTCAGCTGTGACCATCCCCGCTCCAAAATGGAACTTTGCTGCCCAGCTGTTTTCTAGAGCCACCAAACCTCCGTATTTCACTGCAAAAAGAGCTGCTTTCCCCTGTGAAGTGAGCAGCCACCAGGTTACAGACCCTCACATGGAGCTGAGCAACTCTTACAGGGCTGAGCATCCAGAGGGGCTGCTCTCACTAACCTCAGCTGCAGAGACTGCCACAGCAGACCTTCTCACTCTGACATGGAGGAAGGCACAGGTCTGGGCAAGCGGGCTCTTCATGGTCGTGGTTTGAGGCCTTCAAATAGTTCTGCTCACTCACTCCCCCCTCTTTCTTCCCCAGTCCTGGGGAGATGGGGGGGAGAATCAAAAGAATGCAACTCCCATAGGTTGAGATAAGAACAGTTTAGTAACTAAGGTATAACACAAATCACTACTGCTGCCACCAATAATAATACAAAAGAGAATACAAGGAAAGAGAATACAACAGATCTTCACCTGATATCTAGCCTGACCACGCAGTGCACCCCCACCCTTCCAGGTCTCCGCTCTCCATTTCTACCTCCTGGGGGTGATGTGCTGTGATGTGGAATACCTCTTTGGTCAGTTTGGGTCAGGTGTCCTGTCTCTGCTTCCTCCCGGCTTCCCATCCTCCCTGGCAGAGGAAACTCAGAAAGTCCTCTGCCAGCCTGAACATTCTAAACCGTGACTATAAACACTGGTGTTATCAGCGCTGTTCCCAAGCCAAAAATCAAAAACACAGTGCTGCACCAGCTACTACGAAAAGGAAAAAATGACTGCTGCTGCTGAACCCATGACACATGGGCAGTGCTGTCCCAAGCTTTGCAGCAGCCTGGGGAAGAGAAAAGCAAGGTACAGAGGAGACTTCTGTCCACACACCAACCAGGGACAAGATGCTGAGTCCCCACCAGTCCCACTACAAGGGTACCAGAGGAAGGCAGGATGGAAGATGTCAAGGGCTTACACCAATCCATGGTGACATCCAGGTGGGAATAGCTTCTACTCCCTCCCAGGGCTCTGCCAGCTTTTCATGTCCTCAGTATGCTTTTTGTGTTCAGAAGCATGGGGCATTAAGATGTCTACCAGACAGCTGGCTGCAGAAGTTTTGCTTCAGTCTCCATTTATCCAGCGATTCAGACATGGTAAGACAAGCTAATATAGAGGGAGACAATGCGATACCTAATACCCTGCAGAAGATGACAGTAGTTTCAAACTAATGGACAATACTAAAGACAGCATGACCAACGCGATGAATCAGAGCTGTGCAGCTTCAGGGGAACAGAGAAGGGGGGAGAATAAAAATCAAGGCTTATAGCTTTTAGCCCCAGCACTCAAAGGAAAGGCAGTGTCCTTGGGAAGGCTGAACCCCCAGGTCCTCCCTGCAGTCCCACGGGACAGATGGGGACCCCCTGCTCCTGGAGCCCTGTCCCCTCACAAGCCATCACTCACAGTGCGTGCAAGTGCTCCGCTAATTGCACCACCCCTGCAGTGCTTCTAACCTGTTTCCTTCAGGGGATCAGCAAGTGGATGTCTTATCACTATCCAGGCTCAGACTTACAAATGGCAAACGGGATAATTAAAGCTGAGCTCTTAAAAAACCCTCCCCTCAAACTCCTTCCTTCTGAAGGAGACAGTGAAGCAGCAGGGGGATCCTGATTCCTTGGGACTCCAGAGTCCCTCTTGCAAAGACGCTAAACAGTAATTTCTGCCATCCCCAGTGTCACTAGCAAACCCAGCACCTGCATCTGGCATCCACAGAGCAGCATCTCTTTAGTCCTTGGGTAGCAGGCAGGGCAGGAGGAGGGGCAAGGAGGGGCGAGAAGGTCAGAGGTGGAAGTAGAAAGACAAAATATTGCTTGCCAACCTTTGGGTTGGAGAGAGTACACAACAGCATTCAGCATCAAGTACTAGAGCACCCACCATGCGCTCCATCCTTTGTCGACAGCCTATAGTCAAACCCAGCAAAGCTCTATGCAGCAAGCAGCCCTGGCAAAGCCCCAGGGGCTGCCCCTGCTCCATCTTTCTCAAAGCCACCCAACTACATAGAAGATAAAGCTCAAAGTGCCTACAATCGTCTTCATCCATCCATGAGCATGGCAGAGCCCCCATGCCTCTGCACAACCCCCTGGTTGAGGGCAAAGCAGCGCAAGCCACACCACTGTTCATATCCTGTAGCATCCATGATAGGGGCAGGAACCACTTGTAAAAAGCAACAGAGAGGGTCAGGCCTGAGCACAGATGGGACAATACCTACCACAACGCTCATCAGCCCTAGCAGCCTTGCAAACGGTGTCCCACATCAGTGTGGGATGTGGTGGGATGCAGTGGGTTAGGCCCCTGAGCGCAGGAGCAGGGAGGAGTGGTACCCTCCACCCTGTGTGGTGACCCCGTGGGCTGCGACTTGCCATGGCACAGGAGAGCTGGCAGCACTGCCAGACAGGGGCAAAGAGCGTAAAGCACCCCAGAATCTGCTGGAGCCTCCTCTCAGACCTTCAAAAAATAATAACCAAACAAGCTAAAAAGTAAACCAAAACCAAACCCAAACCTCAGTGAAATCAACCTGAAAACATACAGAACCTGAACCAATACCATTTAAAAACAGCAACCACCTCTCCCAAGCACAGTTCTCATCCCAGGGAGGGAGAAGTGCCAGAAATCAACTCGAAACTGCAGTTGATTCTCTGTGGAAGGGATTCAGCTGCTCTGCTGATAAGCAGCAAATCTCTAAGCTGGAGAGGTAGATCATTAAGCGGAAATGTTTAGAGAAATTAAATCCTTTTTCCTGCTTCTTATGCTAATAAGGAAAACCAAGCTGATTTACAGGACAACATTTAGCAAAATCTAATTCAAAGCCCCCATCTGTTCTCATTCTCACGCTGAGTTTGTCAAAAATCAGCTTTCCTTCAACCAGCACTCACACCACTTTTAACCGCAAGAGGCCAGTTCTGGAAAGATTTGTAAATAAACCACTTCTGCAAATCCAGCCAGAAAAAACAGACAGGGGAAGGGCTTGCTCAATAGAAATACATGTTGGGATTGAAGGGATTGAGGAGAGGCAGCAAAGGAAAGAAGGGGACAGGGAATGACTAATCAGTGCAGCTGGCAAAATAACCCAGAGGCCAGTGAAGGGTTAATGACACCAGAATGGGGAAATCTCCAAAACAGGATTCTGCATCTGTGCCTCACAGCAGTTGTTGCTCCTGGATGAAGCAGGATCTGGAAACAGCTCTGTGTTGGAGCCACTCTGCCTGCCAGGACCAGCAAGCTCCTCCCGCAGCCCCAGGGGTGCTAGAAAAATCTATAAAAGGTGTCTGTTTGTTCCTCATGGGAAGCGGTGCTGAGCTGGTTTGTTATATTGCTCAACCGATGCACCATTATTGGAGCAAACAGATTATCAATATCTTTAATGTAAGCAAAATACACCATGGAGCAGGTCTCATCTCAAAACTTGGCAGTTACGGATTTAAGTAACAGGGCTATGTTCCCATATGCCTCTTTAGGGGCAGGATTATTCTGGATGCTCCTTATCCTAACCTGATCAATTTAAACTGTGTGTAAAGGCATTTTCTGCAGTATTTTCAGCAGAGGGGACTACACTTTCCAGCCCCATGGATCACACCCACCCTTTGGCACCAGCCAGGCATGATCCAATTGATGTGCTCCCACAGGACATGCAGAGCAGAATCCTGCCTCACTGGCAGCTCTGGCAGGGATACTGCTGGGACATGCACACCAGGTGTAGGCATAGAGCTGATTTGGCTTATGGCATCACAGCAAACAGAGGGGAAAAACCCTGACATTTGCTGCCCTGAAGACAAAATTGGGTTTTGTCCTCATTCATGGGGCAGAACAGCTACACAGCTGCAGCAGGAGCCCTGGGGCAGGGCTGTGGCTCCACTCACCATCTGCCCCTTCCCAAGGGCTTTCTTCCCTTCTGAGCCCTGCACCGCTGGCAGATGTAGAGCCCCAGTGAGCGGCACACACAGATGAGCCCGGCTCTGTCCATAGCAGCTAAAACATTGTTCCTGCCCTGGGGTTTCCCTATTGCCTGCCCTGCTGAGCCACGAGCCCAGCTCTGGCACCAAGCCCCTTTGCTGCTGCCAGCCTCCCCAGGCTCCCTTCTCCACCGGCTCCATCTTCTTGGCCAAGCACAATATGCAGTGGAAAAAGAAGCAAGGAGCACAACAGAAGCCAGGCAAAGCAAACAGCAACAGCTTTTCAGGATACACACGCTTGCACATAACCTGCCATTGAAGACAGCGCGTTCCGGCCAGCCATGAGACATGCCTCGACTCTGGGGATGCTCATGAGGGTGCTGCGACTCAACTGCCTATGAAGGAGCAGATGCTCCCAGTGAAACACTGACCCACAGGGGATGTGACACAAAGGCTGGGTACATACAGCTCACATACGTGACACCTTCTTCTGGAAGAGGAAGTCATGCATGAAACCAGGGCCAGCAGAGAGGGAGTTTGCAGCCTCCTATAAATACACGGGAGAAAGAGTTTACTCCCAGAACTGGAAGTTCAAGTGATGATCCCAATTGCCATAAAATAAATCCGTCCATCAAAAGCACAAAGCAGGAGTTAGACATTTTCCTTTGCTATTGCTACTTCCAGCCAATCCCCGTCCTGCTGGATGGTGACTTCCTGCTGCACCTCCTCTAACACAGTCTCAATTATTCATTTCCTAACGTCCATCCATTCAGAAAGTTCCCACTGGCCTGTAACCTGCGTTTTCCATCTGTTGGTCCATGCCATGCAGCAACATTGCCAACATCCACAGCATAAAATAACACAGCTTACTCGTAAGTACGTATTGCTCCCACACCTACTGTCTCCTTTAGAACAACTGAAAACATTTACATCTCATGCTTTTCCCATCCTCTTTTAAGCCATGAAATTACTTCAGGTCTCTCTGTAGAAGTAACATTTTCTCCAAGGGCAACACAGGTCCAAGCAATCTTTCTGTGGGATCTCCACATTGCCACCACATGGTCATCTGGCCCCTTTCACTTGCTTGCCTTTTGGCCACTCAACTTCTTCCACAACTCTCGGGGTTCAAGTTAGAGCAGCTCTTTGGGAGATGTGCTCCAAAGCCCTTTAAAAAGAAAAGTGAATAACAGATGTAAAAAATCTCTATACCCAAAATGGAGCAGATCTCAGTTTGGAACCTTTGAAGTTTTTAGAGTGTGAGGAGCGTTAGCTCTTGGTCAACTACCTAATTACAATAGACAAATGCAGAGCAACACCCTTGAACTCCTCCTGAGGGAGGGGAGCCCCAACAGCCCACTCCCCATCAGCCCTGCAGCCTGATCCAGCCCCAGACTGAAACCCCTGGAGCAGGATGCCACCAGGTTCCCAATTTTTGGGCCTGCAGAAGACAAATGGTGTGTTTTCAAGAGAGATCACAGTACATCAGGGTACCACGGACGAGCCGGGGCACTTCGGTCAGCATGTCTTGCAAAACTCATAATTCAAGGCACTTTCTTATGCTTCTGAAGGGGTGCTGCGCTGGCAAGGGTCCTCCAGCACAGCAAGGTCTCACTACACCACCCCATGGTGGTTTGAGTTTTAGTCGCTTCAGCAGAGCATCAAGGCAAACAGCTCTTCCCTCAGGGGCCGACAGCTCCTGGCAGGGTTTGTTCTTGCCATCTCTTGTGCTTAAGAAAACACACAGAAACCTCCAAACCCTCAGATCCCACCCAGAGAGGTCCTCATTCAGCGACCACTTCACTCTCCCCGCTGGGTTGATGACTGGCTGTAGCCTCGACAGATCTGGAAGGGGATGATAGATTATCCTTGTCTAGGGCTCTGACAACTGCTGCATCAAACCAGACAGTTCCTTTAGAAACCTGTCACGATGACGCCTACCGTGCACATCAAACTGGCTATGAACTACTGTATTTAAAAATACACCATTGCAGACATTACACACAGGTTATTTTCCCAGAACAAAAGCTACTTCATAAACATTTTCCTTTTATTCATCTTCACACAGGATTTCATTGATGGGCTCTTGTGTTACAGCATCACCACTCACAACAGATCCTTCAGCAACTCAAAACCTTTGGGAAGATTGGCCACAGGCACAAGCTCTAGCTTAAAGGGGACATATCAGATGTAATTTCTATTCCTGATCAGCTGGGGATACACAGACCCCACACCAAAACCTGCCTAATACTGAATATTTGATCTCAAGTTATGGTTAACAAGTTTCTGTTGAAATATTATTAATATTAATAATAGTAATAATAATAGCAGCTCCATATAAGACCATTCTTCATGTCCTTCCCAAATACTTGACAAGGGATGGGGAGAAGAGGAGGAAACCGTTACTTACCTTGGAGAATCACTTCCCCAATCATCTAAGAAATCAGCTCTGCAGTCCAGTAAACAACCAAGAAGATTCCACAATGGAAATGTGCGATATTTTCCTTAGGGACCCAGGGGCGGAGATAATCTATGTAAAGAAACCAGCCAGGCTCTGGAGGCACAGGTAGGAAAAGTTTTGCTTGGCCATCGGTTATTGCTGGGAAGTGACAACACCTCGCCTTGAGTCAGACAGTCCTCGCACCCCACTTACTCCTGTGGTACAGTTGCAGACCATAGTCAGGCTATATCCTGCCCATTTCTTTGTGCCCACCACCTCCAGGGGCTCCAGGTTCTCCCCATTGATGCAGAAGATCAAGGGAATTCAGGCCATCCAAAACCAGCACTTGGCCTCATTTGATGTCCCTGTTTGTTTGGTTTTGAATAGATCAAACTGCAATTCTAAGACAAATCCACACTGCTGCGCTCTGATAGGGACAAGGTCTTGGGTACTCCAAGGTGTCAGGTGGAAGAGATTCACATCAATAGTGCTAATAGCAGGTCTGAGCTTCGCTGAAACACAAGCAGCTTTGTGTAGTGACACTAACAGAGGGAGCAGCCTTTCCTTGTCACTGCAGCGCCAACACTTCCTGCTGGGAACAGGACAGGGAAGGGACACACCAGTTAAACTTGACCTGTGAAAATGGCATTGTGTATCCCTGCAATTTCAGCCACTGTCAAGAAGAAGTATTTACTTTGAACACCTGACTCTCCCTTGGGTTGATACTCTCAATCCAGCAAGCATTCAGAGAGGAGTAACCATCCCACATGCCAGGGAGTTTAAAGGAAGATTCAGAGACATACCTTTCTAAGAAATTATCAGGCAAACAAGGTGGAAGGGAACAGCAACATGGAGAGCCAGGCTCAGCAAACCATACTCTGGAAATAAAAGCATAGCTACAAAAATACTATTTTTAATTATGATCTTGCATTAATGTTCTCTCATTTAGCATTAAAATCCTTGATACAGGAGGCAAAATTTAACTTATAAATGAACTTTTTAAAGAGAGATGCCCCGAAGATTTCACCATGTCTCTGCCTCCTCTCATGTTCACAGGTATTTCAGAACCTGCTGGCTATTCGAGGACATCAGTCACAGACAACCCCACTTCCACCATTACCCCTCATCCAGCACTCTTTCCTGGCTCTCAGGCAGGCATCTGCCTTGGGAAGGCAGAACTGGAAGGCCAGATGCTTCCCACAACTTCAGCCTCAGTGGAGTGGGGTGCTAGAGCAGCTAACAAAGCCCAGCAGCTGCTCTGGGCACTTCGAGGCACATGCAACATAGCTACATGATAAAACAGGTTCTCCAAGAGCAAAGCATCAGCTCCCACTGCACAGAAGTCTGGGTCTCTGATCTACCTTGCGCTTAGTCCACATGGGATCCCAACACCAGGCACTCCTCTAGTTATTACAACTGCTGGAACTTTCTCTCCAGCCAGAGCTACAGCATAGAGAAGTTAAGCATCCACAGGACAGGAGCAGAAAGCAATCACAGCATGTGAGGTATAGTGTTGCCAGGAAGAGGGATCTAGGGGCTTTTTGGAAGGCCGACTTTAGTGCATGTGAAGTTAAGGTCAAATACAAGTGCTACAACAGGGACATGCATGCCTGGGGAGGTACTTAAACCTGTGACAGTGTTAGGTCTACTTCCTTCATACTAAAGATGGCTATAAAACATCAGATGCATATCTAAGAGTTGGCTTTCTGGATCTACCTTGCAGTTAAGCAAATTTCTAAAACGCTAAATAGAAGTGAAATTTGTATCTGAGAAGTTTTAAAGACTTAAATGTGAGAAAGTGAGGAAAAGGGGTATACCAAGGCAGAATCATAGAATTGTTTAGGTTGGAAGGGAGCTTTAAAGATCACCTAGACCCCCTGCCACGGACAGGGTCACCTTCCACTAGAGCAGGTTGCTCCAAGCCCCATCCAACCCAGCCCTGAACACTGCCAGGGGTGGAGCAGCCACATCTCCTCTGGACAACCTGTGCCAGTGCCTCACCACCTCACAGGGAAGAGCTCCTTCCTAATATCTCATCTAAATCTCAGACAGTTTAAAGCTATTGCCTCTTATTCTATCCCTACAGGCCTCTGTCAAAAGCCCCTCCCCAGAGTTCTTGTTGGCCCCTTTAGGTACTAGAATCCTGCTCAAAGGTCTCCCTTGATGGTCAGAAATAAAACTCAGGGAAGAGCCAGAGATGACTTTGGTCAGGTCAAAACAAGGACTCCAGCTGATGGAAGCAAGAAGACAGGGCAGCTGCAGATTTATTTCGTCATTAAAGCAAAAAACCCTCGACATTGTACCTTGGTGTTTCTGAATGCTGAAACAATGCTGTAGCATACAAAATTTTTTTCCTTCCCGAGTCTGTGTTACAACAATCTATTTCCAACCCAACACTACAGCTTGCTTTGACAATATGGCAAAAACCCACTGCCAGCTATGCATACAGTTGCTATTGTGTTTCTCATTATCTTCCATTATCTAAGTCAGTTTGATATTTTGCTTGTGTCCTGTCCCCCTGCCCTACTTTGGGCTGACAGTTCTTTGCCATTATATTAATGTGTTGAGTGGAAAAGTAGGGAAGTTAGGCTTGGGTAAGCATCCACTTAATTGCGCAAGCAATATACATGCCTTATTCCTGTTGGCGAGGAACTGCAAGAGTATTATTGCACTTGCCCAGAAAAGTATACACTATCAGACTGAAAACTGACAGGTTAAAGCTATTATGCTCTCAATACTCACTCCTAAATAGAAGAGATAGAAGAAATAGCAAGGGAACAGGCAAGCCAGACTCTCTGATGGCAAGTTTTGTACTGGACTGGCTGTTACTCAGTAGTGCTTCCAGCATACCCCAACCTGGATTCATTCAACTGGTCAAGATGACTCATTTCAGAACTCCGATAATTCTGAGTTAAACTTCCCACTCCAAAATAAATTCACCAATACTGACACCTTCAGCATGTAGTAGGAGTGGGGAGGGATCCATCTGTAGCCAAAATACATTTGCATGTATTTTACACAGAATAGTTAAAAGAACTGAATATTAAACATCATTTGTCAACTCCAGCCCACATTCTTTTTACAATACAAGAACCCATTTTTTTTTTTACCATTGTTGTCCAAGCCTGGTATGCACAAAAGCTCCTTCCCAAACCATCTAACCAAAACATGTGGCTAGCTTACTCTACAATGAGGTACCCAAGCCAGTCTTAACAGAAAGCCACAAGCACCTCAATGCCGCTTTACTCAGAAGTATTATTCAAACTGGTCCTTCAAAAAAGGACTATCACAGCCAATCTGCCAGCTATAGTGTTGTTCCCACTTTCTTCCATGGAGAATAGCCACAGTCTTGCTTCACTGCTAAGCAGCAAGATACTATCTTAAAAAAAGTAAGACAAAAGCACGGGAATCCAAAGCTGGTGGTTATTTTTTTACTTGAAGACTCTGAAACATTAAAAAACGCATTGTTACAAATAATAAATTCTCTCTGGAATGAATCTGGATATGCTTAGACAAGGTGATGATATGGAAAGGGCAGTCCGACTTCTACAATACTGATATTCAAGCATCATCAATACACACAAAGGACACGCTCTTACGCATATTTCATTGCGACCTTCACTCAGCCTCAGTAAACATCTTTGGAATACAGATCTTTTAAAAATAAACAAATATTCACAGGACAAAACCATAAAAATATTATTAAAAATATGAGTGGTAAGATTTACAGAGACCAGCAAACAGAGGCTGCCTATGGATTATCAAAATGGAATTTGCTGAAGTTACACTAATCACAAGCATAGGTTTGCCACATGGAGGCTGGATTCCAGCAACTGGGAACACTTACAACTAAGAGGCAGTTTTGGAATTCAGTTACTTGCCTAAGGCAGGGAGGCAGTGAGAAGAGACAGGTGTGCGGAAGGCAAAGGCAAGGTAAATTAGTGCTAGAAGCTCTTGTTAAACCAGGAGCCTAGAAATACAGCAAGAAAAAAAGGGTTTTCTTTCAAAATCAAAAATTAGCCAAAGGGTAATCAGTATTTACTTTCTATATTGCACAAACAGCTTTAAGAAACTGAAAAAATAGAAAACCCTGCATTTATAACAGCTACATTTAACTGCATTTCAAGTGGAGTTAGCCCATATAGTTCAGCTTTTAAAACAATTCAAACTTGTCCCTAAAAACATCATACAGCATTTGTGTCCTGTCTTTAAGCCCTCTCTAAACTAAACAAACACTCCATTTTAGTAGACAGTGCTACTAGCTCTCCTTAGCATCTCATAGATTTATTGCTTTAGTGACAAAGGCTAAGACCTAAACTTTGAGAGAGATTAAGGCAATCCCAGAGGACTGACACCTTAAGAGCATTTCTAGCACACTGTGGTCTTCATCCAAACATCAGAAGATTGATACTTAAAATTACAGGAACACTCATTTTAATCAAAAGGACCCTTTCAAGCATCAGTTATATCTTCCCAATATATACCCCATCACTGTAGTCATGAGTCATTCCAGAGCACCAATATTCAGATAACAAAAATAAAAAGAGGAAGTCCCAAGACATCTTACATAACTGATTTTTACTCATCCAATAACCTGTTGGAAGATTCACTCTGGTATTTGGACAGCTGAATTACTTTTCTCTGTTCATAACATGGAGGACGAATTATGATCTGTCAGATATACTTATATGGCAACTTACAAAGAAGCATTCAGGACTGACAAAGAACATGGCAACTTTATAAGCCAATGCTGAATATTGCTCTACTCAGTATTTCTTTCATATCCTAGAGTTCATTACAAGCTCCTTGTCTGATGTTCTATATTCTTAAGTCACCAGGAGAGCCTTGCTTTAGAAAGCCAGGCTGCAGTGAAAAGATCAACAGCATTTCTACATTTGTGGTCTTAATTACTCACAGTAGTTTACTATTGACACAGGCTTCAACTGCCAGTCCTGCAAACCCACTCAGGTGAACAAATAAGAAAACCAAACCCAAACAACTACAAACAAAACCAAACAAACAACCCAAACATCTCAAATAAAAAAAAAACAAAACACACACAACCAAAAACCAAACCAACCAAAATCAAAACCTCAAAACAGCAAGAACTGACCCATCAAAAAAACCTCAGTATAAGGCTAACCCTTCCCTTGCAATAATTTGGGCAAAAACTGACTATGGAAGACTTTTTATAGGCAATGTAAGATAACACTGGTCCAATGCGCATGTGCATTCTTTTTATTTCTATACAAAGTAAAAAACAAATACCATACAGAAAATAGTAGACTACAGTTTGTTCCTTAACGAATTAGGGTATATTGTTTCAAGATGGTTTTGTAAGACCTGAAAAGATTACTTCCTGTAAAAGAAAAAGCAGCAGTTATTTCAACTTTGTACTAAGAACAGTCTGACTGGTTCTGGAGTAAAATTTGACTAAGCAGAAATCACTGATGCTGTATTAAAAATAAGTAGAGCCCTACTGCCATCCAGCGGGATGACTGGATAGGATCTGCACCCAGCAGAGAACCCTCTGTGTAAACTATTCCCGTCTGAATCAGAGTCTTAAAGACAAGACTTCAGAGTGCTACTTGTAAATTTTTTTTTTCTAAAAAAGAATTATTTTGCCAAGACACTCACAATTTTCTACAGCCTTTTCTAAAAGAAATCGATGCAAATAGCAGGTTGCTGGTCAGAGAGAGAATCCACACTACACGGAGTGCTTTATGACAATTTCCATCTGGGAAGGTGGGAAAGAGAAGCTCTTGAGCTTTTGTTCATAGGGCAACTTCTGTTCCTCTAGATGAGGATAACAACTTTCATCTCTTTGGAAGAAGAGAGACTGAGGGGGTTGTAGCTCTCATTGTCACAGGAGAAAGCAGTTATTGTCACATAAAAAGCCTGGAACATGTCCCATAACTGAAGGGACTCTTCCCCTTCAGCACTTCTTAGGAGCACAACTAGACAGATTTTAACTGAGAAACCTTTTTGAACACTTTAACAGCAAACAGGTTAGTGCATTTTCCTTGCTAATGTTCCCTAATGCAAGAAGTACACTGGCTCACATTCTAGTAAAAAAACGAAATAAAAATCCTTATAGAACAAGTCATTCAAGAAGCCACGTATGTTACTTCTTAGCACTTCTTCACAGACAAGTTTCAGCCATTTGCAACAGCATGTTTTACATTTGAATACCTCATGCCAAAGATGTCCCCTTTTTCCCCCAAATTCATGAAATGCATCATTACCACCATGACAGGAATCATTCTTCTCTTCAAGCTAAAAGATTTGACATTTATTTCCTCCTCAGTTGGTGACTCAAGCACTACTCCTGCATGCAAAGAAAGCTAAGATTTATCCACTGTGGCAGCAGCAATCACAGGGCGCTGCCTTACAGCATTTGGTGACGAGCTTCTGTCAGACACTTCTTTACCCTTGATTTCGTCATCTGAGGTATCTTCTTCGTCTGCTTCCTGCTCTTCATCCAGCTTTTTCAGTAGCTGAGCTGACGCTGGAGCTCGCTTTCCTTAAAGAGAAAGGAAAACATGCATACACAGATACCATTACCATGAGAAATGCACTTTAACATGGAGTTAAAGTGCATTTAACTTAATCCTGATCCACAAGATTTTGATGAACTTAATCCAGGTAGCTCTTTCCAGTATCGGTCACTTCAGCTACTACCTTAGGTAGAATCGTTGCTAGCATGAAATTACCCTGAGGTCAAGTATTAAGAGATAAGAGCCTACCCAGACAAAGATAAAAATTCCTCCAGCTTTGGTGGCACAGGGAGGAAGTCATGTTCCTACAAACCATGACTTTTCAAGATTAGCTTAAAAAATTCCAGAGACTAACCCCAAACTGAATTACTTACTATTCACTATTCCTCACTTTGCTCCTATAGATTATGCAAATCTCATCTTCTCAACACAGAGCTCCCCTCAAAACTTTCACCTCCCTACACACATGGAATTTCATATCTTGCAGTTATGAGTGCTGTAAAAGCAATTTTTCATCTCCTAAAAAAAAAATGATTTTTTTTTAAAATAGTTTAGCTTTAGCTAAATAGAAAATACAAATCCACTATAAACCCTAAGGGCAAACACCTGCAAGTGTAAACTCCTGCACTACACCTCACATCCTGCAGACACATGTTACATGCCCGTACTTATTAAATAACATTTAGCAAACAGCTTCACAGAATTAGTCATATACAGCAGGCTTACTTGAGTGAGGATATTGCTGTGGTCTGTGTTTTTTGGATGGACAGACACAGTCTGCTAAGAACACAAGTATCTGAAACCAAAGAAAAACATGTTTAAATCTCCAGACATCCCACACATGAGAATCGTGAAATCCTTTCGGTTGGAAAGGACTTTTAATATCATCAAGTCCAACAGTTAACCCAGCACAGCTAAGCCCACCACTAAACTACGTCCCTAAGTACTACACCTACGTCTCTTAAGCACTTCCAAGGATGGTAACTCCACCACTTCCCTGGGCAGCCTGTTCCAACAACTGACAAACCTTCCTGTGAAGACTTTCCCTATATCCAACTTTTTGGGGTTTGACAACTGTTTTGGTGAAGTCATTGGCCTTCTTGGCTATTTGAGCACACTGCCAGCTCATACTCAGACAACTGTGGACCAACACCCCCAGGTCCTTTACCGTCAAGCAGTTTTCCAGCCACTCTGCCCCAAGCATTTCAAGTTGTTGTGGCCCAAGTGCAGGACTCAGCACTAAGCCTGTTGAATCTCATACAGTTGGACTCAGCACATTAATCCATCCTGTCCAGATCCCTCTGAGAAGCCTTCCCGCCCTCAAACACATCAACACTCCCACCCAACCTGGTGTATTCTATGAACTAAGTTACGGTTCACTAGATCCCTTCATTCAGACCACCGATAAAGATATTAAACAGATCCGGCCAAAACCAAAGGGGAACACCACTTGTGACCAGCCATCAACTGGATTTAACTCCACTTCCCACCACACTTTGGGCCTGGACATCTAGCCAGTTTT
>JASSUY010012624.1:0-16445 GCA_032466535.1 Forpus xanthops | reverse complement strand
GTTTTTCATGTGCCTCAGCATGCCTTCCAGGACAATCCGCTTCAAGATTTTGCCAGGCACAGAGGTGAGGCTGACTGGTCTGTAGTTCCCAGGCTCATCCATTTTCCATTGTTGAAAATGGGGTTATATTTCCCTTTTTCCACTTGTCAGAAACTTCTCCTGACTGTCACAAATTTTCAAATATGATGGACAGTGGCTTAGCAACTTCATCTGCCAGCTCCTTCAGGACCCGCAGATGGTTTTCATCAGGTTCCATGGACTTATATATGTTCAGGTTCCTAAGATGGTCTCGAACCTGATCCTCTCCTACAGTGGGCCCAATGTCTTCATTTTCATTCTCACAGTCCCTGCATCTGCCTTCCAATACTCAGGAGGTATGGTCAGAGCATATGCAGGGAAGACTCGGGCAAAGAAGTCATTAAGAACCTCAGCCTTCTCCATATCCATGGTAGCCAGTTGTCCCAATAGCTTCTGGAGAGGGCCCACGTTGTCCCTAGGTCTTTTATTTGCAATGTACCTACAGAATCCCTTCCTGTTATCCTTAACATCCCTACCCAAGTTTAATTCTAACTGGACCTCAGCTTTCCTAACCTGGTCCCTAGCTTCCCAGACAACATCCTTGTATTCTTCCCAGGCTGCCTGTCCTTGCTTCCACCTTTTATAAGTCTCTTTTTTCCTTCCCATTTTCCTCAACAGCTCCTTATCCATCCAAAGAGGTCTCCAAGCCTTCCTGCAGCACTGCCTTCTAGCTGGGATGCATCACTCCTGACCTTGTACCAGGTGATCCTTGAATATCAACCGACAGTCTTGGCCCCCCCTGCCCTCTAGGGCCATATCCCATGGAATCTTACTGAGCAGGTTCCTGAAGAGGCCAAAGTCTGCTCTCTTGAAGTCCAGGGCAGTGAGCTTGCTGCATGCCTTTCTCACTGTTCTGAGGATCTCAAACTCGACCATTTCATGATCGCTGCAATCAAGGCTACTTTGGAACATCACATTTCCCACCAGCCCTTCTCTGTTGGTGAAGACAAGATCAGGAATGGCACCTCTCCTTGTCAGCTCCTCTATTACTTTCAGAAGGAAGTTGTCTTCCACACAATCAAGGAACTTCCTGGATTGCTTGTGCCGGGTTGTGCCATCAATCCAACAGATATCAGGGTGGTTGAAGTCCCCCATGAGAACAGCTTGTTATTGGAAGAAAGATGGACTGAATGCCATAAAAGGCATTCTCTCTCTATAATGTTTACTTTTTATGATAGTCATTCATGTTTTTCCCTCATTACATGTAAAGAAAAATCTATTAAAGTTATTTGCTTTAGCACAGCCTATTTAATTTCTTGTGTGCAATATATTTGGTGCACTCTAGCAAGCTTTAACTCTACCTCTAGCTTTTCCTCAAGCACTCTTCCACATACATAGGTTCTTTTCAGTAAAAAAGGTAAAATCTTCAGAGGAATAGTGAATATTACCTCCTGTGAAGAATTCTTAGCATGTTTCTTTGCAAAACACAAAGGAAAATACCACCTAAACAAAAAAAGACTAAAAATACATTAGTTTAGGAGAGAGAGAAAATGTTGCCAGAGTTTTAAAGGGAGAAGTAAACCAGCGGAGCATAAACGAAACATTCAGAACATGAGAAAAGGAGGGAGGAAGACACTTAGATTTGGGAAAGTGGGAATCGCATACATATACCGTGGGAGATGGCTTGCAGCTCCTTGGAAATCACTTATAGCCAAACAGAGTGGCAGGCACTGCTGAGCAGCACTGGGTAGTGTGAATCTCTGCTTTGGCAATTCCAGTTTCCCATATCCCTAAGTGATGAGCTGCATCAGTGAACATCACTGCTATGAGTACAGGAAAAATCAAAGAGGGAAAAAGTAAAACTACATCTGGTGATGGATCCTTATTTCCCTAGTGTAGAGTAGCCAGTGATGTTAAAATGGTGGATGTTACCAAATGTAAGTAAAGAAAACCCCTTCTATTTTTGTGTGTAAGTCCCAGGTCCATTCATTGCTCCCAAAATCTTTTCCTCAGAGCAGCAAAATAAAAATACCAACTTCAAATGTTAAATAAAAGCATGACACAGAATATGCTAAAGGCTGTTTCTCACCATCACCCTCTTCCACCTATCGCTCCTCATTGCAGGAGCCCAGGCTGGCTTTACAGCAGCAGTGCTACCAGGGGGATGAGTGGTGAACAGTGGTGCTGGGTTACCTCTCTGGGGACACAGCTACAACACAGCCAAAAGGCATCTATTTGACCATGGAGAGAAGCAGGACGAGGAATGGTTTCCAAAGACACGGGCCTCTTATTTTTGCCAAGCAGCTTAAGTCTCCCTGCCTGGCTGCTGAGCAAAGGGTATGATTAATGAAAAGATGTCAGAACGATAATCCTTACTATCAGAAAACAGGGAACAGGATTTTCTTTTATTGCCTTGGCAAATTGGGGGGTGGTGTGAAGAGAGAGAAGAGAGTAAGAGAGAAAAAAGGAAACAAGGAAAAGGTTTTGAAGGGAGAAAATGGTAATTATATCCATATAACTATACATATATATATAAAAAATACAACCTCCCCTCTGCCCACCCTCTTTAATGTTTCTCTGGTGGAGTAATAAGATACCTTCAGCGTTATAAATAGCAGCACAGATGTTGACAGAAAAATGCTCCCTTAATTACCATACAAACTGCTTTACTTGAGTGAACCGTTTAAAGCGGCCTCCAAAGGAAGTTCACTCAAGCAATTCCACAGATTACAGCTAATGAACAATATTTCCTCGCTCCTATTTAGTGCTCATTAAAATGTAAAAGCCTTTCATTTTCAACAGGCACACAATAAATAATTCCTCTCTCTCCTGCCTGGGAGCAGCCAGGATGGGAGCAGGGAAGGAAGAGACTGGCAGAGGGAGGGGGCTGCTGCAGGAGGCAAGTAAGTGGGTTGGAGAAGAGTGGCCAATTCATTCTAATTCCTGGGAGCTGCTGCTGGGCCCTGAGAAAGGTGATGTCTGTGTCTGGAGCTGGGCAGGCAGGTCTGGAGATGAGCAGAGAGCTCATCCTGCCCCAACTGAATAGCAATGGGAATCAGCCCCAGCAGATCCACTGCAGGCTAAGGGGAGGCACAAACTGCACCCATGCTCCTGTAAAAGCAACACGGATAATTGGGAGAGGACAATAGATGAAAATGGTGTGACAAAACCCCAGCTCAGGCTGGGGTTTGCTTGGAACCTGTTTAAAATCTATCATCAGCTTCAAACTTGTGACTCTGCATTGCACAGCATCCCTTTGGTGCCCGTTTGTAGTCTTACCAAGTTGAATAGGATGTTTGGAGTGCTGAGATTTGCTTCATTATTTAGCTACTGAGATGGAGCATCATACAGTGCCAGTCACACAAACTGTACATTGCTGAACAAGTAAAGTACTGGAGGCTAAAGACTAAAGCGGTCTGTGTACATAACAGTTGCCACAAGATGAAAGAGCCCATGCATAACTATTCCCCCATCCCCAACTTGCTATGGTTTTAGCTTAATTTATGCAATAAAATTTTACAGGCGAGGTAAATCATGAACCAAAACCATAGCAAGTGAAAAAAAAACAGCAAAAATATCAAAACCCACAAATGTGAAATCATTATTTTAAGTAGAATTCTAGTAGACTGGATGACACACAGAGGTACCCATGGGATTCAAGTTAGTCACTGCGCCTGCCTGCTCACAGACAAACAGCACACTGAAACAATGTCCCTCAGTTTACCTCTTTAAGTTCCATTCTAAGCCAAACCATCAGGTGATTCTGTGATTGCATAGGTGTCCTGGTTAACTCCAGCTGGCAACTCAGTGTCAGCAGCTACTCACTCAACCCTGCACTTCCCATCCCCCTGGGAAGGATGAGGAGAAAAATCAACATAAAACCATAAAAAAATGGTTGAGATAAGAGCAGTTTCATAACTAAAGTACAATAGTAATAATAGTAATAATGATAAGTGGAGAGAATATAAAACTAAAAGGGGAAAAGGAAAACAATAGCCAGCAGGGATACACAATACAATTGCTCTTCACTCACTGATCAATACTCAGCTCATCCCTGAGCAGCAATCAGTTCCTCGTGGACAACTCCAAACAGTTTCTATACTGGGCATGACATGCTGTGGTATGGAATACCCCTTCGGTTAGTTGGGGTCAGGTGTTCTGTCTGCTTCCTCCCAGCTTCCTGTGACCCTCCTCACTGGCAGAGCATGAGACTGAAAAGCCTCTGATTGGAGTAAGCACTATTGTGCAACAACTAAAACATTGGTGTGCTATCAGCATTGTTCTCAAACTAAAGCCAAAACACAGCACTGCAACAGCTACTAGGAAGAAAATTAACTGTGTCCCAGCCAAAAAACAGGACAATAGGAGTTGTTGAAGTAGCAAAAGATCAAAAGTATACAGGTACCTCTTAGAAAACTGCAGGAAAGAAAACCTATTTCACCTCTCAAAGATGAATGGGTAAACCGGCACATTAATGAAACACCATACTGGTGTTAAACTGGGGCGCACAGCAGAACATAGCTGGAAGGATACAGAAACAGACTTCAACAAGCTGGAATTATAGATGGAAACATGACCCTTGCTTCCCTCTGTGGCTGAAGTGAGGGTCTTCACCCCTTCCCAGAGCCTGTCTTCTTCCTAGCCTACTGCAGGAACCATGGTACTCTCTGCCCCTGTAGCCAAGCCATGAGGTGGTTGCTCTATCCAAGGCGATGCATTCCTCGGGGGGTGTGGGGTGGTGTGTGTCTGTATCTCAACCTTGGCAGGGACTGCCTGAGCAAAATCCCTGATATTAGCCTCCCTGAACGGAGGGAACAATCCAAGGAGGATAAAACCCTTCAGCACTTCCTCCTGTCTTTAATTTCAAGGCTTAAAAAATTGACAAGTGTATTTCCTGCAGTGATGCTGGTGTACTGTACACCTGAGCCATAAATATGACTGCAGTTGTATTCAGTCATCAGAAAAGAAGAAAAGAAAGTGGGGAACTAAGATCTTATATTGACCTAAGTCACAGACTTAGATAAACTTGTCAGGAATATCACTTTGTGGTGTCTTTACCTTTGTTAAACTTGTGTATGGGGAAAGGGCTATTCTCACAGCTCACAGGAGCCACTGTGCTCAGATGAAACCCACTTGCTGCATTGCCACAATGCCACACTCTTGCAGTAAAACAAAACCTTGGCTCATGGATGCAATGATATTTCTACATCCGGATTATAAGTACGACAATGTGTAGTTATTTGTAAATAATAACTGCAAAATGACCACAGAGCAACTATAAACCAGATCCCAGCCCTGCCTATGTCCCATGTGCTTTCAGAAGAGGTGATGCCCCACACTCACTGTGGTCCCACTGACCAGAATGTGCTAGGGTTTGTGGAGCCCTCACAGTAAAGAATGAAGTTTACAGCTCTGCAGTATTATTGATGCTTTCAACACTCTCTGCTTGGCTTTTAACTAAGGTAATTTGAAAATGGTCTTCAACACCCATCTCATTTGCTTTTTTATACTTGCCAATTTAGTGTTGTATTCACAGTGATTAATTAGTTTGTGGTGAAGGTTTATTAGGTAATCTTTGTGTCAATCAAAAATCGCAGAGTTTTCTGAGCAAAGAACTCCCAGAGATTTTATAAAGATAAGGAACTGATGTTCTTACCTTTGTGTATAAGAAGTAGGGGCTTAGCCTCAACATGCGACCATGTACAGAAGACTTTAAAGCATGTTTTTTAATTCACCTTGGAATTATTTGGTCAGCCACAAAAGCAGCTTGATTCCCTCAGATATTATTTCTGTTTTAATAAGAATATAGAAATCCCTTTAACTGCTCTGTCTATAGCCCATGTTTACTGTCTGATGAACCTAGGGCTATTTTAAAGACCAAGCAGTACACTTCAATAAAGAAAAGATTTCTGGTTTTCCCCCTTTCTTTATGTGTGGAATGGTAACAGATCCCTTTTAGGAAGGGATGGAAGATTATATCAAATTTACCATTTCTAATAATGAAGAAACAGCAACATTCTGTGTAAGAAGTACAGAAAGATTATCATCTGCCTGCCTTCTTTACACATGTTTTTACTGGCCTTTTATACCGTTCCCAGCATTGTGTGAGAATCTCCTGCAATCTGCACTGTTTTCTATTCATTTGCTTTCCTGTTGATGGACATACCTCAAAAAAACGCAGAAAATGGCAAGATTCCTCTTTTCAGATGGGTCACTTACCTAATCTGCAGGAACTTGGTGTTTTCCAGAAGATCTTGAAACTCACTGTGAAACCTATAGTGAAGGTAAATGGCTTTCTTGACCAGAAAATGTATTATATTGAAGAGGTTGGGAAGAGGGCTTGAAGATATAAACTGATTAAATTACACACTATGTAAATGTATGTCATATTATGATTTTATAGTATTAAAGTAACATGTAAAAATATATAGATTAATACTAAGAATGTGACCAGCTTACCACTTTTCAGAGCCATTACTGTTTAAATTACATAATGTAAAATAGTATATACCACTGTGAGAATAAGTAATAAGTTAACTGGACTCCTTCCTCCATCACCTCCTCAAGGAAGCTGTGGGTTATTTCTGTCACTCAGAGGTGATGAACAGGCAGCAGTAAAACCAGGCGATAAACTCAGATGAAATTATACAGATGTACCATTCTTTTTGCCTAGTTCAATTCAGGAGTTCTTTTCCTGGGCTTTGGGATTACAGATCCTGAGCTAGAATAGAAGATAAAGGGCACACAGGGCCACAAATTGGATAACTTTGATATAAGGACAGATAATATGGAACTATAATCTGTTGAATATATAATCAGAGTGCTTAAAAGCAGCTTTTCTAAATTAAAAAAGAAATGGGCAAGTATATGTCTGTGATAAAACAATTACAGCATATGTTGTACAGCCCTGATAAACACCCCCTCCCCACAGCCACTCTTGCAAACCCAATATAGATTGACTCCAACTGATTAACATGAATAGAGACAGGTTTTAGCTGAGAGTTCACCTGCAGACTGAGCTTGGCTATGCAAGTGAACTAGCTCTGAAGTGTGTTATTTTAGTGTCACAGATACAGCAGCTGTATGAAAATATGTTAAAAATGAGACCGGAAGCCAGAACAATGTATTTTCAGTATAACTTTATTAGCTACCATTTCTGTTTTAGTTAGAGTTGCTTTTGAGCAAGCTTTCATGGCTTTATCGAGAGGTAAGGCTCCATTCAGAGGTTTGTTTCATGCCCGAGACATGAAATTGGGGTAACCAACAATTTGCATGCATAATTCCAGCGTACCAAATGAGGGAAACAGAGAGGCAAAAATTGCATCTGCTGCCATCCTGGTCTTATTGCAACGGATGAAATGAGCTGTTTTCTGGAGGTTGCCCCGCAAAGCTGTATCATCAACATTTTGTCTATGGGTATGCAGGAGACACGGGGCCGCCTCACATGCCTGTGGTAAATGGATGATACTGATGGCAATCTAACTGGAACATCCTGCCTGAATATGAACAACAGATTTGTCAGTGTGTGACAGGCTGACAGCCCAGCTCCCAGCTGCTTGTCCACTGTCGTTAAATCAGTACCTTGTCTAAGTGTTCAGCAAAGAGGCAATCTGCTTCCTCCATTCGTACAGGCAGGTTGCCAGTTAAAAAACAAGTATTGGCTTTAGGCTGCAGTGCCATAATGCATTGGAAAGATGCAATCTAAACCTTTGTGTACTCCTCAGGCAACAAAGAGCAGGACTTGGAAGTACAGGCTTAGACTTGAGACTATCCTTTTCAAAACAACATGGAGAACTCCACGGGGGAATCACGAAAGAAATGCATGAGGATTTGAAAGCTGCAGATGACTTAATAGAACTTATTTAAGAAGGGAAATATGGTTTATTTTGGTACCAGGGATGCAAGCTTATGCTGCTGTACTCAAGAATGCATCAGAATCACCTTTCTAATCCTATTTTTAAGCAGTTTATAATTCATCTGCAGTAACGGTTAGCTCTGGGCTGAAATTTCATATGCAGAGATGCAATCCACAAGCACTTTAGGGGAAACAATTAGAGAAAATATAAAAAGATAAAATCCTCCCAAACCAATAAAAAATTCCCAAGAAAAACAGGGAAGGAAAACCCCCACTAATGTACACAGCAGCACTAAGTTACAGAACACAATAAATAGCTTATTGGTTTCAGGAGGTTTTTTTCCCCTGTAACAAAGTCTGCAGCTGGTTTCAGTTCTTTAATTTGGTTGCTATTGGATGAGCATATGAAAGAGAGGTTTAAAAACTGTGACAAAAATGAACTAAAGATATCATAAATCTTAGTATTAATGTTTTCAGCTTTGGAGTGTGGTGTGCATGTGCAGCAGCCTCTGAGGCGATGACTGGTTACTCAAGAATGGAGAAGGATTTACATCACCAACTGCAACATCTCTTTTGAAGCAGATTCATAAGGTATGTTAAAGAGTCTCTAAATACAGATCTATACATCAGATCTCCATGGGCACAAAAAGAGCTATTATAGTCTACTGGATCGATGGCCATCATCGTCTCAATTCACACCTCCAATGTGAGCAGGTGGTGTCACGAGGCACCACTGTCTCTAGGTCAATGTGCAGTCAAGGTCTTATTAAGCCTCACATTTTGCTCCCATTCTTGGCTAGCAACCTTGCCCAAATCTTCCAGCCACTGCTCCTCCCTCAGGCAGAAATGTCATGGGTTGTTTCCTGCACCATGGGGAGCCAGCTGCACCTTCCCACCATCTAGGTACTTCTTACCTTGGGCCAGTAAATCATAATCAGGTCTGAAGTATGCAGCCAGAGCAACATAGAAGGTTCTTTATGAGCATGTAACTTCTTAAGCATCTTTTCCACCAGGTGCTAGGTCAAGGAAGTATTCCTGTTCAAGATAATGTTTATAAGCATCCATTTAATCTAAAGTTACTGAGATTTAATATGCACTTGTTACCAATGATTGCTCATCTCCATTAAAAAATTTCGCTAAAACAAGGTTAATAAAAATTATAAATTGCATGCATAATGCATTTCAAGACTATACGTACACATTTACATATAGTCTTGAAAAATTACCCATTCCAAAGTAATCTCTAAAATACATTAGTTATCAATTAGTTATCTTCTTCACAACCCATAGAAACCCTTTAGAAAATAAGGCAAACCTGAGGATGAAGGGACATGCAAAAAAAGGCGCTGCAACTAAATAATTTGCTTGCAGAATAATATATTGGAACCTGTGTGGCCTATGTGGAATATATAATGGTTCAGAAAAAAAGACAAGAGTTGGCAGGTTTAAGTCTGAATTCTCCTCTTAGTACAAAACCCATGTCTAATGAATGCTGAAAGAAACTTGGGGTCACGCCACACCACCAAGCATGCCAACAGCTAATAAAACAACTACGTCTTATGAATAAAATGAGAAAAAATTAAGCCAATATTCTATTATCATACCCTTCTTCAATTGCCTTATAATTACCAAGTATCAAATCAGTTTGTGTCATGATGTTTCCCCTTTCTCAAGCAGATGCGTAAGATTTAGCAGCAAGGTAAGGTGCTCCAACCGCTAGGTTTAAAGAGAGAGTGCAGTCTGTGGTTTCCAACGTAGCTGGAGACATTTATACTGTTTGCCACAATCTAAAGGGAAAGGGAGCAAAATATTGATGTAAGAAATGCCTTTTCTGCGTCTCATGTCACTGCTCTTAGGATGTGTCATAGAATTTAAACATAAGTCCATGACAATTAGCTCCATAATAACATATTCAGAAATACAATGCTGTATCCTGTGCCATAAACTTTTTTGCTTCAGTATTTTACTGTGGCTGTACTTCTTAAAGGAGCCAACTATTTCAAACCAAAGCTGCTTTGTTTTCCTTTTCCACAGGGAAAAGTAGAACATTAATCTATTCAATTGCTCCCCACTGGTTATCTCCCCGTTTGTGGAAAGAAAGTTGTATTACCAAAAAGAATCACTAAAGCACTGCTAAGAAGTTCAGTCACCTCATATATTTCATGTTAGGACATTAATAAAATAATGTACTTGTTTGTTTTACCAGCCTTCTTGATGATTATCTTTAATTAAATCTGTAATGTAATTCTCTTTTTGTTCTCATTTTGTCCATCTTTGTAACCTGGCTGGTGGCAGTGATGTAAATTGCACCTTTATTTACAGCTAGTTTCATGTTTGTTTCTCAAGGATAATGAAATGAAGCACTTTCAGCACAAGAGTTTTAAAGCAGCTGTGTAAAAAGGATAATTCACATGATAATTAATATGGAGGCATCATCTTAGTTCTTTATCATGATGCTTATGCTAATGAAAAGCTACTGAGATGTTGGCCAAAAACATAGTAACGGCAAAACACTTCTGACTGACGTTAATCTGATCCAACATTTACACAAATTGACGGAAAATTTCTCTTCAATCCAATGGGCTTTGACTGTATTTTATGGTAGCAGTTAAGAATACAAAAAATACTTGCATGTTTAAAGGACTTTTCCAATTGCTAATCACACACTAAAGTATTGTCTTCAACAGCCTGAGACCTGAGGAAATGGAAAGGAAGCCAATGGCTCAGATCTGTGTCTCCAGTAAACCTGTGGCTCTGACCCTGGAGTTTCCTCTCTCTTCACTATGTATAATCAGGAACAGCAACGTGCACCCAGAGAAAACATTCTCCCGTTCCCTCTTGTTTAAATTCAGAGGGAAGAGGGCTTTTGTATGTGAGTAACTATTTTTGCCTTCATATTCCTCCATTTCAAGACTATTTTCAGTCAGCATGATATTATGAATCCTATTTAACTACGCTTAAGATCTCTCATTTAGAGTTAAGTGGAAAAAGAAAAAGCAAAATTGTCTTTGTAGATGTTGAGAAGAAATTCATTGCAAGCAATCATCATTTAATATCCAGGGCTGACTTTTTGAACAAGTGCTTTCTCCAAATAATAAATCAAATGAGTTGGCACAAACAATAATACCCTCGAATATGAATGAGGAAAACAGGAATATTAAACCAATAGAAACATTATAATACAAACTCCTGCTATTTACAGGAGGGAGTGGCTGGATAAAGCAGCCTGCAGCAGATCCATGAGTGCATATGGACCCCAGGACTGTTGCATGCCAATGAGATCAGCTGGTAAGTATCTGGACCTCTTATGGTTTATTTTACCTTTGCCTTCTGTTTCTGAATGTGTATTGGATCTCATATTAAACAGTAGGTTATCCTGTTAACCAAAAGGTGAAACACAAGTGTAGCATGCTGGTTAAGCAAACTAATTTAGGTTATGGATGTGAAGTGTCTGTTCAAAGCTGATGACTGTTTTTCAGGGTCTGCATGTTGGCACAAGGTCTTTGGGAAGACTTTGGGAACTAAGTAGCACTACGATTTCATAGGTTGCCCATAGAAGCTGTGGCTGTCCCATCCCTGGCATTGTTCAAGGCCAGGTTGGTTGTGGCTTGGAGCAATCTCATCTAGTGCGAGATATCCCTGCCCATGGGAGGGTGTTGGAACTGGATGATCTTTAAGGTCTCTTCCAACCAAAACCATTCTTAGATTCTATGATCTAGGTGCACTTTAACACCACTGTTATTTCCTTGGGCCATTTTGTATTTTACATGTATATATGTTATATGTTACATCCTGGATTAACCAGATTTATGAAAATTACTTTGCCTTACAAACTCTGCCACACTGATCAGCTGCATAAATAAAATATCAGAGGAAATGATGAGTGAATTGGCAGGTTGAAGACACAAGTTCCAAACAAAATGGGCAGCCACTCCAAGATTAGCCATTAAGCACTTCACTGGTTGAACTGTCTGTTATGATCAGTGTAGCCAATTACTTTAGACTATCCTGCTCCTGTATGGCTTGACTTTCACAAAGATATGTGTTACATCTTCTCCTAAACATCTGGATGGCGACAAATATAAAGGAAAATATTAAGGGGAGAATATCAGTCAGGACTGACCTAAACCCACTGCCTGCTCTCATGTTTGGGCTGGATTAATGTTACACCTTGAAGCTGTCACAGAAAATGAGACACAAAGGGATGTGCAGATAACTAATGCATAGGAATAATCTGGCTTTTCTCTGGGAGAACAGCATCACAGAGAGACTAAATAACTTCACAGAGGTCCCTGTGAAAGCCTGGTGTCACCTCTAATTAAATCTCCAAGAGTCCCTTAAATACAATGCTACCCATGCAAAAATGCAGTGGCTTTGAGAATAGGAATGCAAACTCTTATGTGCTGTGAACTTGGCTACTCCTTGAGCATTAAGTGAGAAACTACTCTGCAGATAACTGCCTTTGTCCTGTACATACCGATGTACCCCTGACCTGCTCCAAACATGGTGCTGCTGGCGGGCATATGAGCAGCCTAGTACCAGCCTTGTATTTCTATCTGACTGCTCCAGACCTCTCTATTGGATCTAGCACAGGGGATGAAGCTGAATCCTACCTACTGTATTCCGAACATAAAGATGGTATAGTTTTAATTCTGTGTTTTAGTGACCTTATGCTAGTTCCCAGTACAAGAGTATTTTTTTTTCTTTAATCAACAAGTGATTCTAAGGACCCTTGAGATAACTGCACTTCATCTTAATTATGTATGAAGTATATCCTCATCCTTGCTATTATTTCAGCTTTCCTGGAATTTGCTATGGCGCTCTCCTTGCTTTCCTGGGGTATTTCCTACACAGTCACACTTATTGTGGGTATGTCTAAAATAGGAAAAAAATGGGGATTTTGGGGAAACTGCAACATCCTGCATTTGTTCAGCATCAGACTGTAAAGGAAGATGCTTTAGCAGCACACTCCTACAGGCTGATGTTCCAAACCCTACAATCAAATGTGAGGCTGTATTTGGAAACAATTGTACCAGATGGCTGCATATTATGGAAGGTTCAGCAGCACTAAGAAATTCAGGATGATAATAACAATAAAGAACGACTTCTTCATGATTTGCTCGTGGCAAAACTATGGTTCTTTTTAAAGGTGATGACCAAGTATTATTTAGATTTCAACAGCCACTTTGGACGCTTGTTTAAAGCCAGGTGACAGCAGCATGTGGCTACATCTCACGCTGCTTAGTGTGTGTAAAGCAACAGGAAATCTTCAGTCTGAATGGGAGTGGGGGAAAACAAAGCACTGATTCACCAAAGCTGAAATCTTTGCTCTGTTGTATACTGTTCTTCATCTGAATGAGCATGTATCATCACACAGAATAATTGCTGAAGTGAATGAAACACTTCTAGATGGTATTCAAGCTAAAAAGCTGCTTTGCCATTATGTGCGCATGCATACACGCAGAGAGAAAATGCAGCAAGTCCATTTTTGGAACATCTCCCACATAATTTCGAGACAATTGGGACAACAATGTCTTTTTGTTGGTGAGTTACATTAGAAACTCTGCTAAGGAGGGACACAGCAGCCTTGTCACAAAGAACAGGAAGGGAAGGCAATTTTCCTGGGGCAGATGCTGCTGTGGTCACACATGAGCATTACTAATGTCTGCTGTTCATAAGCACTGAATCACAATATTCAGAAGGGATTTAGGAGGTAAATTCACAAAAAATTGCACTTAATGCTCTGAGTTTGAACTGAGCATTCAAAACTATCAAATTCACTCACTGCTCAGCCAACTGCAGCAATTCATCTCACAGATACACCTCCCAAGATACGCTTCTTGTAGCCACTTCACATATTTGCCACAACTTTACCCAAAAAAAGATGATAAAAATATTCTAGCAGAACAGTCAGTCAAAACTAAAGTGGTAACAAAGCTCAGGGGCAGAGAATAGTGAAAGTGACTTCATGACAGTAGCATAGAAAGGGCATTTCAGACTCTTCCAAAACACCTGTTGTAAAACCATAGAATGCAATTCAGTTCATGTCATCCAGTTCCCTCTGACATTTTGACCAACAGCTCTTCCACCCATTGCCTCACTTGAACTCATCACACAACCCACTGGCCACCTCCAAACAGAAGTAACAAATGGAAGTTCAGCTTCAAATATCCAAAGTACCACAGCATCTATTGCTGTCTCCCATAGATAAGCCTTTTTATGTATTCCCTCTCCCACTGCCAGAAACGTTGACTCACAGTGAAGTTGCCTCTTGAAATCTGCCATGTCTGGCAGGACTCCATGAGTGTGGCTCCCTTCAGGGACAGATATGGGGTGAGGCTTCCTTCTCTGCCATCCTTACTCTGACACAATGGCAAACCTTCCCTAAAGTTGAGAATGGAACACCATGTGTAGATAATTTGGACACCTAATGTTTATGAAGCAGTTTCTTTTCAGCTCTGTAACAATCAGGAGTCAATTGCACAGATTTCTGCTAACACATGCATATACTTTCACATCATTCCTTTGTCTTCCCATTGAGAAAAATCATTGAATGGTTTGGGTTGGAAAGGACCTTAAGATTATCTAGTTCAAACCCCCAGGGGAGCTTCCCGTATATCAGACAACGATTCATGCATGAAAGCTATTGCCAAAACTGCAGCTATCTGGTGTTTTGTCAGAACTTGCTTAAATTAATCATTTGCCCTGAAACTTTGTAACTGGTAAGTAGGTGTTAACAGTTGCAATTCACAGTATATGCCCAACACCAACCATCTTTTGCTTTGTTGCACTGGAGATCCAATAAGCAAACCTGCTTCTGTTTGTCATAAATGTATAGTCTGCAATAGGGTAAAGCTGTGAGATATCTTTCTCAGCAATACTGATGGCTTGATGTCTTTTTACAAATGAGGATTTCAGAAAAGACTTAGCTCAATAGTCCTAAATGACTATAGTTACAATACAGAAATTATTAAACTATTTATTTCACATATTTTTATGGAAACTCTGCTTATTTAAATACCCTGCACAGGCTGAATTCCCTGGTTATGAAAAAAATGGGAAGAAAAATACTATTTGCTTTTAGGTAATCAGATTCTGTGGGATCTAATCCTATATCCTATTTATGGCTGTGCTAGCTATTCAAAATTAAAATGAACCTTTCATCCGTGTGTATCATAAATGGGCATTTATCAGGATTATATGATTTTGCAATCCATCTGAATATGTAACCAGAATTTGTTTTCTTTCCCTTTCACTATGTAATTACCATGCAACAATAACAAAAGTGACACGTTTGAAGAACAGATAAAATGCTGTAAATTGGCCAGTAATGGTGATATTTCCTCATCTTCTGAAAAACCCATTTATTCTCTCTCTCAACAAATCAAAGCATTGTCAGCCCATACTCATCTTGTGGCCAGAGGGGCCCTACCAATTTCTAGATGTAAGTGAATACTGGAATGCAGATGAGGGCTACTAACTAAGGCTTTCAACCCAGGCAGCTGGTCTTAGCTTGCCTCAATTTCTAAATCATCCATAATGGGGCCAAGACCTCCAAAGCACTAAAAAGAGCGAGCTGACATGCTGGACAAACTGTTAATTTTTTCCTGAAGAAGCTGCTATATTGCACATCTGTCACTGCTGTGCAGACAATTACTCACAGAGTGGGGAAAAAAACATTTGCTGCTTGTTTCTGGTGTAGTTGTTAACAGGGGTAATGGAGAAACACAAGAGCATGGGAGTCATGGCAGGAAGGCTTCTCAGCCTTCTCCCTCTCTTTGTACAAGTTGGATTTAGGAATTAAAGCAGCTGAAAGCAACCATTCTCTGCAGCGTGCAGGGCGTGTATTGCTACGATTAAACCCATACCTTAAATCATTTGATATAGGGGTTGGAACTAGATGATCCTAAGGTCCTTTCCAACCCTAACTATTCTATGATTCTATGATTCTGCAGCTGTATTAGGGGTGCAAGTTACAAACATTTTTGTATTTCAACTACTAACTGCCCTGAAAATGTGCCTCTCTAAATTGTTAAATTGCTCTGCAACACACATCACACCAAACACCATCACTGTGAGACGATAAACACAATACTCAAGACAGATGAGAACAAATCTGCTGGAAGTGTTATTTTTCATGCTATATTTCTTAAATATCTATTTAAATTAACAAGAAAAGACCCACTGTTAATGGTAAAACATCCACAAATTTTAGCCCAATCATTAATCAGTGTTCTGAGCCAAGAGGGGAAAATGATTGCCAAGGGTCCAAAATAGGGGCAGCAGCTAGCCTGAAGTCAGTCCTGGAGATACAGGAAGCAGGGCATGGCACCACTCAGTGGATAGGAAAACTACACAGGTGTCATGGTTTGAGGCTCTCAAACAGTTCTGCTCACTCACTCCCCTCTCTTTCTTCCCCAATTCGGGCGGATAGGGAGGAGAATCAAAAGAATGCAACTCTCACAGGTTGAGATAAGAACAGTGTAGTAACTAAGGTAACATAAATCACTACTGCTACCACCAATAATAATACAAGAGAAATACAAGGAAAGAGAATACAACAGATCTTCAC
>JASSUY010012623.1:0-31981 GCA_032466535.1 Forpus xanthops | reverse complement strand
GGCACGCTTGTGCACAATAAACTGTTCAGCGTTTGATCACATTGATCGTTGTTGCGTTGTTCCATATCCCCCGCAAAGACCCAATGATGATTGTGTATTTCAGGATTATCCATAAAATTCACTTACTTATAGCAGTACTCATAGAGACAAGAAATTCCTGTTCTTGCTGTCTGTTGTTTGTTTTCTGTCTGTGCTGCATATGGTGTGCTGCAGATGAGTAGCATTTACTCATTTTAGCTTACTGAAAATAAGCAGAGGGTCAAAGTTAGGTCTTCGCACAAATGTAGTATAAATATATATTTCACAATTAAACATGCTGCAGGACCTCCAAGAACATTAAGTCATAGAATCATAGAATAGTTAGGGTTGGAAAAGTCTTTGTTCTCTGGAGACAAACAGGAAGTTTATAAATGTGAGGGTTGTATGTCCAATGAAAACACAAAGTCCTTCAAGCACAAAGTTTAGGAAGGTGTCAATGTCGTATCCAGTGATCATGTTTGGCTTTATTGACACCTGAATTATTGCTTTGAGATATTAATTCAAAGACCAAAACCCAAGAGTCTAGTTTAACATCTGGACAAATTCTTTAATTTTTTATTGAGTGTAGCAGTTTCTGAACACCTCATTTTACAGGCCTGTATAAGAGTAGGTGTCATCACCTAATATTGTAGTTAAAAGAATGGCATTTAAAGATGGAAAGATGTGGTTTTCATGGCAAATGGACTTTTGGATCATCTTAAGCAGGAACGCATTCACTGTGGAAGATGTTTACAGCCACAGACAAATAAGTCCATACATTTCAAGTTCCAGTTTTGTCTTTCTGGCTTATCAGAAATTACAGCTTTTATAGGCCCTTAGGAAGTAAAAAGACACACCTAGTGAAGTAGTATTATTTTGCAAAAATGTGCCTGATCGTGAATCTACCCAAAGAAAGAAAAACCTCACAATAGGTTTGAAACATCAAAATTATTTGGTTTAATAAATGTATTTCATTAGTGAAGAAGGAAATGTTTAATTAGCTCTAGTTTAGGAGACACACACGGGATGTTGTCCTGGGATCAGCAGTAGCAGTTATTTTTGCCCTTAGTAGCTGGTGCAGTGCTGTATTTTTGACTTTCAGCCTGGGAACAACACTGACAACACCGATGGTTTCAGTTGCTGTTCAGTAACGTTTACTCTGACCGTGGACTTTCTTAGTCTCATGCTCTGCCAGGGAGGAGGGGAAGCTGGGAGGAAGCAGAGACAGTACACCTGACCCAAACTGACCAAAGAGGTATTCGATACCCCAGCATATCATGCCCACTGTATAAACTGTGGGCAGTTACCCAGGAGGGTTAGTTCACTGCTCGGTTGGGCTGTGTATTGGTTAGCAGGTGGTGAGCATTTGTATTCTCTTCCCTTATCATTATTATCATTGGTGGTAGCAGCAGTGTTATACCTTAGTTACTGGACTGTTCTTATCTCAACCCGTGTGAGTTACATTCTTTCAATTCTCCTCCCCATCCCTCTGGGAGCCGAGAGGGGGGGAAGGAAGAAGGAGGGGGAGTGAGTGAGGGCTGCATGGCTAATTTGCTGACTGGGTTTAAATCACGACAGATGTTCATCAGATTTGCCGGATTTATTAGAACTACAGTTGTTGCTAAACCAAAGAAAATATGGAGACTGGCAAGTAATGATGGGATAGGTAGCAATTCACTGTCACCCGTGAAAAAGAAACACCACACTGCAGAGGCTTTAACTGAAAATTAAACCTTCACATAATTTACTTAGCTGGTTTACAAAATGTTGCTTCACAGCTCCTGAGTGTTTGAAAAACAGGTTGATTTAATCGTGGACTCAGGGGCTTTATTCACATGAGCAGGGGAATTAAAGTTCAGCTCCTTTGTTGTGGGCTAAATGTTAATCCGAAGGTGACTGGTATTGAGGTGCCTAAGGGATAGTACTCAATTACTGAAGGCGATGAAGGATTTTTGGCAGCCTGGTGCCTATTCATTGTATTTGTTCTGAACAAGGAAGCAACTGGAACACAGAAATAACAACCATGAGTCCTTCAGGGAATGTATCAAGTCAGAATTAAAAAGTATATTTCTTTTGCCAGCCAAAATTTTGGAAGAAAGTGTCATTCTTATAATGAATACAACTGCACAGTAGAGCCTGATAATACCTATTGGGTATTTGTATTGCTAGTAGGGGCAGCAAATATAGGAACATTTACCTATGTCCCAGTCTTGTCCCACAAAAATCATCTGCAGTCATTTGCCATTTGAGTAGAGGATTGTGTGGCTTTACTGCAGCTAGCTGCTCTCTGCTGGGAAGTTTGCTTTAAGCTGTAGTCTATGAGAAAAGGAAGTTTGTGAGGAGAGAAACAGCCATCGCTTGTTAAAAGCTATCCTGACCCAAGTGTGGAACATAGCTCTCCACTCCTCCTATAGCACTTCTGCTGCATTTAAAATAATGAAATGCTTACCAGACTGTGGCAAGTGTGAGAATGTTTTCATAGCCTAATAGCTATGGTGTTTCCTTGAGAGATGTCAGTGCTAGACTCAGGTCACTGAGTACCTAATAGAAAATACTGGAAACATGTCCTGGTTTAAGGATTTCTATTTTCCAACAGAATTCTAAATTCTTTGAAAAGTGTAGGTTTGGTAAAAAGGTCTGAAGAAACCTTTGTTTTCTAAAGGTGTTAGTGAGCTGTGTGTTAAAGGTATCACCAGAGTGGGGAAGGAAGGCAAATTACATATAGCTTATGTAAATACTTACAGACCAATGGGTTAACAGAGATTGCATCCTTTTGTGGCTCGATTTTGTTATTTACCTGGTTTTATTTGAAAATATCCAACAGAAAGTGAGACCGGGAGGGGTTTGTGCTTCATTGTGAGGTGAATGAGGCTAGGAGCTGGGGCAGGTACTTACTTTCATGTGTTCATTAAGACACAGGCAGTCCCAGCTATTTTAAGCACTCTCAGGATTAGATAGTAGCTAAGCAGGAGTTTTGAGGGGCTGATTTTGGAAGAAGGCATTTCAGCCTTTTTATAGATGCAGTCCCAAAGCAAATGTAGGGGATCACAGATTTATGAAAACACAGATCAATGAATGTATATGAAGGTCTGTTACTGTTTCTCAAATTAAATTATTAAATTATATCTATAATGATTGCTAGAGTATTAAAAACTGATTTTTCTTCTGCACATATGTATCAAGTATATATCCTACCTAGTTTCAAACTGACAGTTTCCTTTTGTATTGTCTGCAGCTCAGAAAGTTTTGGAAATTGTTATCATTGTCCATAAAATCTTACTTTGTGAAATAAAATTTGTATTTTGTCTGAAATTTGTATTTTGTTTATTTCCTCAAGCTCACACTATTCTTCACATGTGGTGTACTCATGTATTCTGTCTAAATTTTGTCTCATCAGGAAACTTCATTGGCATACTTTTCTTTTGATTGATGTGAGTTGTGAAGACATTAGCTAGCATCAGTTCCAACACTGATTCTTAAAAACTTCAGAAAGTAGAGTCCTGCCATCACTGTCATCACTCCAGCTCCTTACTTTTCTTAGAATTTTTGCCTTGGTTTCTAGGTCTCAATTTTAGGACAGTAGTGTGGGCTTTGCACCATACTTTGCACTTTACTGGAAGTTTAGATCTGTTTATATCTTGTGCAATTATTGGGCCTAAGGTCTCAACCCCAGATCATCTTTATGCTTTAAAAGACACCTGCCTCTTTTCAAGTGCTTTTTGCTTTACTTTGATTGTAGTCATAAACTAAGAAAGTGTCTGTGATTAGTTGCTGAATCTAAGATGTTATTCAAAGGAGCAATTGCAGCTTTCTCTTCTGGAAAATGTAAGATCAACCCATCAGATAATCGTGTATTTAGGGTTATGATAGCAGATGCATAATGTCTATGAGACACCCATATCTTTTTATGTCAAATCCAAATTTATAGCTCTCTTTTGATAATTTGTACTCCAGAGTCTTGCCTCCAGGGGAAAAATGTGAAGGAACAGCATCTGAAAATTTAATACCACAATTTACCTTTCCTGTCTTGGAATTAGACTTAATTACAGTCAAAGAATCCTGCAATCTAGATTGAAATTGCAGATTTTACAGCTACATCTGATAGTTCATGTCTTGCAAGGAGTGTCATAGAATGATTTGCATAAGTTTATACTCAGTTTGGTAATAATACTCCTCTAACAAAGAGTTCCAACTGAAATGACAGGCAATATTTTCAAAATCCCATATCTTCACTAGTTCTCAGTTTGTTTCTCCTCCGGTTTTCAGATATGATATTGTTCCACAGCTGTGCAAGTTTCCACTGTGCTCTTGATTTTGTCTGAATGTGTACTTGCATAATGATATTGATGGAGAGCTATCCTGGTTATATGAAGAGCATTTTATTCCTATTAAACTCATCATACACTGGTATTACTGAAATATAAGCCAAACTTAACCTTTGTTTTTTCCTCATCTTCAAAACTAGTCTAAAACTTAATTTTTTTTCATAAGGGTTTATGAGTAATAACTCATGGGTACTTACGTAACACCTCTGCAGCCTCACAAGGAAAGCATAAAAGAAGGTCAGCCCCTGAGCTGCATTTAAATTTCCTCTGTTGTTTATCAATCTCAAAGCTTTTTATAAATATTATCAGTGTAATGCTCAGAATGTGGTGGATTATAGCCTGTTTGCCTGAAGATTATTCCAAGGATAGCTGATATACCCAGCAGCTTGTCTTACTCTCTCCAAGCTGAGATGGATACCCCAAATTCTAACTCTGTGCTGCCCATCATGTAGTGTTTGCTTCACATGCTTTCATAGCAGGTGTGCTTAGTGGTCCACTCCATCAGTTCTGAAGTCAAAATGAATATGTTTACTTGACCTCTTCTTTCAATAAGCATCTCCAGAAAGATTAGTATCGTCAAGATCACCCTAAACTATTCCAAGCTGATGAGCACAAACAAAATGATGTTGAGGCTCCAATTTTAAGATTGCTTTAATAGCTTCAAGCTGATCATATCTTTTCACAACTGCTTATTGTATACCAGTACACAACAAATCCAAGTGCTATCCTATTTCTTCTCCCACCTGTTTATGTGAATACCTCTACAGCAAACATCTTTTATACAAAAGCAACACATTTCAATGCCCTTACTTCAAAGTGAATGCTGCCACAGAAACCACACCAGTATGAATACTTAGATTGTTATAAGAAATGCTGGAATAAAAAGTTTGACTTAAACACATCAAACAATTCTGATTTTTCATTTTTTTTATTATTATTATTTCCTTGCAGACTATGTTTTCACTTCAGTTTACATCAGAGCAGGATGTTTATTAATGGGAAGCAACAGCAATTTTGAGAGAAGAAAGGGTCAGTTCTTAATCAAGCACAACAAATGCAAACAAAAGCTTCCGTCTGTCTATGCATGTGTCTTCTGCCTGAATTTGGTTGGGGAGGACCAGAAGACACTGATATCATGAAACTATACAGTGAGCCTTCCTTCAAGAAGGGAGAAATGCCATAAGGACAGCTTTTAGAACACTATATTGACTTTTTAAAGAGGTTTCAACTGTGTTGAAAATGAGATAGTGAATGTGTTGCTTTTTATCTGATGTTTCAAAAATACAGTTTTCAAACACTGACTGAAACAAACCTGCAATCATTTTGCTTGTTGTCAGGTCCATGTCTCTGTCAGATGTTCTTTAAAGAGGATATTTGTTTTTTCATACATTTTGTCAAATGTATGAAACCACATGTGGAAAAAAGATTTCAGGATAGTGTTATAGAGCTATGTAAGCTACTGAACAAATAGGCAATTGCAAATATTTTGTGGCAAGATGTGCTATCTTCTGTTGTATCAATTCTGCCTTTCTATGTCTAAAACTAGACCTCTGAGGAAAGATTCAGGTGTATGTACTGATATCCCCTGGTCTTACAAGAGAAGTTTCATCAGCAAGGCTGAACCCACTTCAGTACCTGGTTTCAGAGAAAAATTGTATGGCAAAAATAATTACTGACACTTTGTATGCATTGAGAGATGTTAAATTTACAGAAAGATTAAGTATGTCCATTAATTTGCTCTGAGCGATTGCCCTCCCAGTAAGTCGTTCATTTGACCGTTTATTATATTCGGTCTCAGCCAAATTATTAGCAGTTCAGAACAACATGCCAAAATTAAGCTCAGCAGAAGTTTAAAACTCATGGAAATAGGGCTTATGAAATTAATAAGAGCTTTGAAAACCAACCTATGCAAGTCTAAGTACATCACAATTTCAGAAAGGCAACAGTCATTGCAATTTATTTAACAACTATTTAACCAGCTGATAAATAATGTCTTTGGTATATTTGAACTCTTCATAAGACTTTAGACTGTATACTGTTATAGATAATAGGCTTTACGGAAGATCAGTGTAAAAACAAATGTACTTATGATTTATACCTAAGAATCTGACCTCTGGGAATGTTAGAGATTTCGAAAGAGAAAAGTCACAATGATAGCACATTATATCGCAACAGTTGTTCTGCATTGAGTGAAAGGTCTTTTTATGGTTGAAGTGTTAAATGTAGTTTGCAGGAATATGCTTTAATGCTTAAAATATATATAATTATATATATGTATAATAACTATAATTTTGTTATAGTTGCTTTTAACCAATTAAAAAAATGGTTAAAAAAGTAGAATGCTTATGTATGTCCATTAGTAACTATGCAAATACGGTGGCTTACAAAAATGACATTTATTTCTTCTGACTTAGTATCACAAAGACCAAAATTGTATTTGGACTTTTAAATCAATCTTCTTTTTGCCATTAGGTAGAATGGGAAGGTCAAATGTGTAAGGTTCAAAGTGATACAGACATTTCATGAGATAATGCTGTCTAGTAATGTAATTTTTGTCAGTTCTGCCAGGCTGACTTAACAAATTGCAAAATCTCTGTGCACTATAAAATTCTTCACCCCTGTCAATAGTTATTAACATAATTCTGTTTATTCTTTCTTCTAGGATTTTGAGCCTCTCACTTAGGTATGCTAGTTTTACCATCTTGAGATTCAGTCAATAAGTTCCCAGTGAGCACTTCTATACTGTTAACGTGTTTATTTATCAGACATTTGTTATTTCTTTATCTAGACAGGGTGGCTTACAACACATTTCTTCTCTGACATGACTGTATAGATTTTGGATTTTAGAGGATTAAACAATGCTTTTAGAGGAAGTATTTGTACAATTTTAGGGCAGTTACAAAATTTACTCTGTTTTGGCAGATGTGCCTCTGTTAAGAGCAAGCATATATTTCGACTCTTACACACTCAGCCCTTTAGTTCTTCTGCCTATATGGAGAGCAAAATAAAGAGCAAGTCTATGTTGGCGCCAAAACCAATTCTTCCCACATGAGACTTCTGTGCTTCCTGGCAATGTTTGCTGGACCCTGGCACTAGGGGAAGGCAAAGTGAAGGATTTTTACCTGTAATATGATCCTGGCCTCTCAAGAAACAATGTTCTACAGCTCCACAGCATTGGATTCATCCATTCCCATTTTGTCTTGCAGAAGGCAGGAAGAATGCAGAGGAATCCTGTTCTGGAAGTCACAGAGGCTGCTGTGTGCTACCTCGTACTTTATTGCTTCTGCTTAAACGCCACTGACTGTAGCCAGGTCTCTTCTGTCCAGCCAGGCAAATAATGCTGCCTGACCAGAAACCTGGAAGTTTTAACATAATTCCATTTAGGCTAGATATGAGGATCATTGCTGTATTTTGAATGAGTACATGTTTGTTTTTACTAAAACAAATGAGGTGAACTAATCAATAGAGCAATTTATGAAGTGTTGGAGTCTCCATTGCTGGCAGTTGTAAGTAGAGAATGCAGGTTTTCAAAAAGATGGACTCTGCTTCAGTTGTGATTAAAACCATGGAAGTTTGTTAGTCTGCTTTCTGCAGAAAGTTTGAAATTGATTTCACAAAGGTCATTTCCAGCCTTTCAGAGGAGGAAGACCTTTTTTTATTATTAAAAGCAAAACCATTTCTGCATCAGTAACAAACTGTTAGTTTAATTGCTTTGGCTTAGTGTCTGATAAACTCTACCACTTTCAAACTTATAACTGATTTTCCATTTGCATCAATTTGTAGCAATGAGCAATAGCATCACCAAGGACTTTTTTTTTGTCTCTCCTGCAGACATCCTTATATCTGGTGACTCCGTTAAATATAATTTGGATATTTTCAGTCAGTTTGATAAAGACAACATTATTTTTTTGGTTGTGACAAAGTTTTAAGATCAAGCTGCTATATGGCATTAAGTGAAATGCTTTACAGATATCTGAACATATTATGTCAACACAATTACATTTATCAGAGAGACTGAAATCTTGTCAGGGACCCTGTCTTCTAGCAGATTCAGTTTCCAGCTTTAGTGAAGAGAAATGAAATTCAAGATACACTTCAGTTTAATGCATGAAGTCAACTGAAGTATTAACCTGTCCTTCCCAAAAGGTTAACTTGCCTATCTATATCCATGGTGCGTTCATTTTTAGGAACTTAGACCTTTTTTATGCTGCCTCCTCATAAAAACTGACAGATGAAATGGAAGGTAGGTTTCATTAAGCATACTTTAATTGTATCGCAGCTCTAGGACCATCCAGCTTTTCAGCTGAGGCAGGAGAATGCTGCAGACTCTCATTAATACTTGTCAGAAGTTTTAATTTACTAAGAAAAGTCGTGATTCAGAAACAGGCTCCTGGATTCTCAGAACTGTAGAACATGTACTTGTCCGAAATTTTCCCACTTGATGGAAGTGTGTTTGTTTCAGAGCTAATAAATTTTCTTATTCTGTGAGCCATTTCTGCTTTGATAAAGGGAGACAGCACTGTATGAAAGATTTCAGTTTAGAGAGTATTCTAGAGCAGCAGTTTGGCTTTTGCAAGTTGTCAGAGCTTGATTGACTTCAGCGGCATTGTTCCAGTTTGCACTGTCTGGGTATTTGGCTCTGCTTCTGATTACACTGTTTTATTTTTCCGCTTCATCTGAACCCCTCATCAAAAAGATTTCCCCCAATCCCTTCAAGCTGCAGTTGCTCAAAAGCAAGTATTACAAACATTCAACTATTTTCTTCCTTGCACTGAAACCTAATCTCTGAGAGGTACTCACTGCACCTTGTGCGATCCTATCTGTAATGCAGAGATACTCTGCTGCATTTTGTTTATGGAAATGTCTGAAATTTGCAGGTATGTTTTTTTTCACTCATGGTTATCACATATGCAGATATTCAGGTTGAGTGTCTGCATTCAGAGCTGAAGTAATTGTATTTTCCTGCCTTTGTACTGACAAGTGCTTGGGCGGTACAGAGAGTTCTAGTCCTTGTTTAGTTGGCATTCAGCACAAGTTATATGTTTTCAATTTAGCATTATTTATGTAATACACCCACAAAGGCATATACATCCTAGCGGTCCTATTCCCCACATCACAAAATATATATAGAGAGATATTTAGTTATATATATATTTATTTTTTATAAAGAAGACTACCTTCTTAAGGGACTTTATGCTCTATATTTCAAACTGCATGAAATAGTGATGAAAAACCTCTACAAAACAGAGGAGGAGATGCAAGACTTTTCACAACCTGCTTCTGTTTTGGGAGCTAAGCCATGGAAAGCACTCTTTCTTCCTTATCCCAAACACCCCACTAGCCAAAGGTTAACATATTCCTGTGGCCTCATCTGATGGGTAAAATAAAGTGACTAGTTGAATATTTATAGAGTAAATAAATCTTGTGTAGCTGAAGGTAGAATCGGGTAGCCCTCAAAGCAGAAGAACAAGTCCAGGATGTCAAAGACTGAGAATACCTATGTGTTTACAAGCTAGTGAAAGCTGAAGTAGTTCTGCCCCTCTGAAAATCAGATCATGTCTGTAGAGGACCTACATCCTTCTGTTAGCCAAGGAAATTTAAACACCTCTGCCATACTTCCTCCCTGGGGAGATGATGAGTTCAGACAAGCCCACTTTTACAACCCCATTCCATCCACAGCCCCGAGTTGAGATGAAAAATACAGCTACACTTTTTCCTAACAGAGACTTGTCTGAGCTTTTTTAAGGAACCTCCAGTGATGTCAAGTTCAGTTTTCCAGGCAGTCTTTTCTAGATTTTAATTATCCTGAATGACAAAGCATTTTCTCCTTTGCAGCACAGCAATGTAAGTTCATTATACCCTGTCCTATCTCAGTAGACATGAATAATGGTTTTCTGTCTTTGTTTTTGTTAATGTCTTTAACAAGCTGGAAGACCACTAAGTTTTCTCAATCTTGTCTTCTCCACGCACAACCAGCCCAATCCTTTCAGGTCTTCCTTTTGATATGCTGTATGCAGCACTCCTCTTTATACAATATGATATTTTAACAATGGCATGTTTCCCTCTATGATGGCACTAGGCAAAATCGAATGCATGGAATTGCTAGGCCAAATCTTACCAGTTGACTTTTGATGTCCACAGTATATTAAAACCTATAGCCAAAGCAAACTTTGTCTCTTATACATTCCCACTGCGGATTCCTATTCTTGTCACCTGGAAAAGGACATGAACAATACAGTTAATAAAGTTTGCAGAGGTAGTAAGTTACCCATGCTATTAAAAATGACAGCTGACTATGGGGAATGATGGAAAGAACAGGTCTGAATGACTGGTCAGCAGAACATCAAATAAAATTTGGTGTAGATAAATTGATGAATATAGGAAAAAATTGTGTGAGCTTCACTTAATGGGCTTCAAACTGGGATTACCAGTGGGAAGGTCATAGTTTGGTATGATCAAGTTCAGGGAAGGCAAACAAGGATCTAAGACATGAAATGGCTTATATAGAAGGAAAAGTTTTGTAAACTTGGAATCTTCTGACTGGAAAAGAGACAGTTGGGATGAGAGCCGCAAAACTATAGTGACCTTAGATAAAATGATGGGGAGTTTTTATATAAAAAAATAGGAATGTTGAATGAAAATAACAGGAACCTTGTTCTAATCAGGCAGGAAGAACTAGTTCATCACATGGTTGTTTATAGACTTCTGAACACCCTTGTCCAGGATATTGTGGCTGCTGAATTCAAAGGAATTTACCATGGGCTCAGAGAGAGACTGGAAAACTGCACAGAAGAGAGCTTCACTGAGTGTAGCTAAACAGGCAGAAAAGTGCATATAGCCCAGGAATCCCTTGAAGTAGAGATTGGTAGAAGGAAGGAATTCAGGGTAGAACATTCTTGTACTGAATTTTGGTGCTAGTAGTTTGTGGAGGCAGAATATTAGGCCACATGGACCTTTGATGTCACCCAGTACTACCTTTCTTCTTAAAGTCAGACTAGAGCACTTCATTTTTGCCAGGTCCAACTAATATTTCTTCTTCAGAGGAGATGAATATGAAATTCTGGGCTTGTTAAAGACAATAGCGACTTTCTCACTGACGTCAATAGATGGGCGCTTCATTCCAAGAGCTTTAGCCACAATAAATTTTCCTGGAAGCAAACACTGGAACAGAGAAGCCTGCCAGGATGTTGAAATTTCTGAGAAGAAATAACGTTAATCAGAGTGTCCTAATGCACAAAACAAATGTATGCAATGACAGCTGTCAGAGGGAAGGACTTAGCTAGAGTATTATCATATTTGATCTTTTAAGGTTTTACACTTTCTCCCAAAAGCCCAGAAACATTGTTCTAGAAATAACAGTTTTCTGAAAATAAAATTGTCGTGTCCTTACCATTGTAATGTTGTCTCATTCCTGTTTTGAAATGGAGAAATTGAAGGAAACTCACAAGGCTAGTCAAAAGTGATTCCTCTTCCAGGGATGGGACATCCACAGCTTCTATGGGCAACCACTTCCAGTACCTTACCACTCTCATAGTGAAGAATTTCTTCCTAATATCTGATTTGAATCTACCCTCTTTCAGTTAAAAAACATGACCCTTTTTTCTATCCCTAGGTACTCTTGTCAAAAGTCCTTCCCTCAGCTTTCTTGTAGGCCCTCTTTAGGTACTGGAAGGCTGTTACCAAGTCCCCTCAGAGACTTCTCCAGGCTAAACAATCCCAACTCTCTCAGCCTGTCTTCATAGGAGAGGTGCTCCAGCTCATTTTCATGGCCCACTACTAGACTTGCTCAAGCAGGTCCATGTCTCTCTTGTGTTAAGGGCCCCAGAGCTGAACACAGCACTGAAGGCGGGCATTGCAAGACCAGAGTAGAGGTGGAAAAACTCATCCCTTGACCTGTTGGTCATGCTTTCTTTGGTGCAGCCCAGGATATGGTTATACTTAGAAATCTAAGTATATCATAGTATAACTATGTCATTCACGTATGTCAACTAGGTATATCACCATGGTATATGATCTAGGTATATCATGTTGTAGATGTACTTTAGTCTTTAATCTGAAGGCTCTGAAATGAGCTCCTTTCAGAGCAGTGATGCTGGAAGAGATTAACTGACGGTCTGGCAGTTCTGAAATCCTCCTATTTAAAATTATTTTTCAATAAAAATTTTCTACCAGACATTCAGCAATGTTTTTTTTTTTATCCTATAGAAGCACATGCTCAGGTGTACCGTTATCTAAGTTTGCTAATCTTCTAGGAAAGTCATATTTGAATGTAATATATTTTCTGTTTCATAGCAGCAAAGAGGTGCACATTCTTTACTCTGTTGTGGCATAGCAGCCTGCCACCCCCAGAAATAAGTGATAAGACTCACAAGATTCTTGCTTCTCGAAAGTGATTTATCCAAACTGACATGTGGGCTTTAAAAGAAATGTTATAGCTGGTGGGTCAAAATTGTATGAGCTTCATATAATTCACTTTTCATAAGAAGTACAATGCTCTTTGTTATGTAGATCTGTGTCTGCGACAGTGATGTACTGCCTATCTCATGTGCTACCATTCCTTCCTACCTTCATTCCTACATTCATATAAGGTGTCTTATGTGGGAATAGAAATCTCCAGGTGGCATCTCTAATATACATTAAGGGAGGGAAAAGCAACTGGAGACATACTGAGGGTATAAAGTGATGACTGCTGAATTTAGGGCCACATTTGTACTCACCCTGAGGCAGCCAAGAGAAAATAATACCAATGACACCTATATTTTATGCAGTGCTTTTTCAGTGAAAAGGTGGTTAGAAAAGCTGTAATGGAAACTGTAGCAGCTCTTTGCCTCAGTGACTTGTCCAGCCAGGGAACTGCTAATAGTGCAGTTCTGCACCATGAGCTAATCTTGTCTTTTGAGGTCATTCTGTGTAGCGGACTTGCTGCATTTCCTCTGAAAGAAAACTCTAGGTGGGAGAAAAGAGTAGGACATGAAGGATAAGAGAACTGAAGTAGTCAGTCGTAAGTGGCTCATGTAGATTTTTAAGGGTAGCCAGCTGAGTAGTGCCACTTATATGACAGATTGAGCAAGTACCAAATGTAGATACCATGGTGAAGTTATGCAGGTGATAGGTTTTATTCTGCTGTGGAAAGTGGATGCATGATTGGGGGTTTTCATAAGGAGGTGCTTTTCCCAGAGCACAGTAGGTGCTGCCTTTGTGTAGTTACCGGGTGCCTGTTTACTTGGGAATTTCAGATGTGGTTGGTGTGGAATTGGGACCTAGTTTAGCAGAGCTCCCTGGGAAGAAGCCATGCCAGCTTAACCAACGCCTCCACTTCTGCCTGCACAGCTCAAGACATAAATATATTATTTCGCTTTGGTGACCTTTCACTTCCCTGACATGCAATTGCAGGTATGGGATTAGTATCCCACTTGAGACCACTGTAGCCCCCAAACAGGCCAGAAATTGCTAATGAATAATGCATAGGTAAATCTAATATGCATTTCCAAACCAGTGGAATTTTTCCTTCTGTTTTTATTTCAAATGTTAAAAGTTTCAACTCCTAGCACTGCAGGCACTTAAAATAGGCACGCTCCATGCTGTGGAATCTTTTCACCAGGAGAAATATTTAATACCAAAGTGAAAGAAAGTACATTTCAGGAGCTAAATTTTTCTGGTTGGCCTTTTAATGACAATTATTTTTCTTGTCTTATTTTGCAGGTAAAATTCCCCACTGCTTTTCTCCTAGGTAAAATACTGCAAGATTAAAATGTTTTTGCATACATCTTCTGATATCTGTCTTTTCCTGTTTGAGTTCATATAACATTTCTTCTAGCATATTTTGCACTGTCATTTGTTGCTTCCAGCAGTCTCAGAGGTAGTGCAGAGGCACTGACTCTTCATGCCTTTTCTGAGACTTCCAATGATGACAAAATTTCATTAAATGTGGTGATTTTATCTTCTTAACAGCTTTGCTTCCAAATGTTTAATTTCCCTCCTGTTTGATGTTTTTTTTCTTCATTATTTCAAGGTGAATGTGAACAAAAGTAATCTTCCCTTTCGCCCTGGTGTGCAATGAGGTGCAGTCAGCAGTATTGGTATGGTAGGATGAGGGAGGGAGGGCATATGCACAATGCTCAGCATGCTTCCCCATTGTTTGGAAAATTCTCTTCTAACACGCACTTCACTGCGGGGATTATTGGAGAGTCTGGTCTCCACAGGCTCCCATGTCAAGTTTCTATTCAGGTGCACATAGGTTTCCATAAAGCAGGAGCTTATTCTTTCAAATAGGACCAGAGGGAGAAAAGGGAGGGGAAGGGACTTCCTAAGACTTTATTGCTTTTCTGTAGAATTGGAAACTGCTGCTGTGAGTGCTTAAGTCAGTGAAGCATAGAATTTGTTATCTCCCTGGGCTCGGATCATTAGCTGTGTCGCTATTATAGGTGTGCAGGTTAATATAGGCTTGTTTCAGTTCTCTGGGGATTTGAAACATGGGAAAATGCCCCATACCTCAATGAACTCTTCCTTTAGTGATTACCTTCTCTTGAAGCATAAGGGCCTTTTTGCCCTAGGTCATGTAATTTTGCTGTTACTGAGAGGAGAAAGAGTCTCAGTCATGGTTAGATAAAGAGGCCTTTGCACAGCAGAGATGCTGAGCAGAGCTTGCCATCTTATGCACTGTTTTGTTTATAAACTTGCTACTGAGCATGATTGATTATTTTTCTTTTTAATCATTGCATCTATGATTAAAATGATGACTGAAGGACTTGGATAAAGATGTGGTAAAGATAACTCACATCTAAAGTAGGGTCACAGTTCGGGGAAAAAGATCTGCAGAGAGGAGGAATGTTGCACAGCCAAAGAACAGCAAAGTGTGTCTGTGTATCAGGCATCATTTCCTGAGAAGGAGTGGTGGGTACAGCAAACAAGAGGGCAGAAATCCTTCCTAATGATGGTGGCAGAAGCACTGTAGTCCTGATTCTCCACAGTTGTAAATAGGTACAGCTCCAAGAGATAAACAAACAATATCCTGTTGAAGCAATAGCAGCTTATGCCATTTGAAAGGTTCTCTGTGGTTCAAGGCACTCTGAAAGTGAAGCTTGAGTTTTATTATTAGCAATAACCTTTCCCAAGTAAGTCTAGCTAAAAAAGCACTTCAAATTACATGTTTCAAGAGTAGGCTTATTACGTCCAATGTGGTTCATGGCCTGTCATTTGCAGGGGGCATATTGTACATTGTGATCTAAACCTACTGAGAATGACTTCAGACACTACTGGAAGCAACTGCTTTTTGCAAAAACACTCTAATTGGGGCTGAATCTCTGTTCATAAGCTGTAGCCAAGCCAATAAAAATGATCTTGAAATATAGAAATTAGCTACTTAAAACAGTAGGGATGAGTCTGCTGCCATCTGAGTGTTGGAACTGACTACTACTGAAATAAAGCAGCGTTTTGTTTTGAAACAATGTCAGTTTTGAAACAATGGAAAAACATATGCAGAAAATGGTATTAAATGTAGAAAGTCATAAAAAATAGAAAGCCTATATATTATTAGCAAGGGAAATGACAAATGTAACATGGAGAGTATTGAGGCTGTCACAAGGAAGGAGGATTAGGAGATTCTAGTGCTGATCACATAAGATATTTTGAACACTGCAGTTAAAAATTTTAAGCAAGATTATTATATTATTTAAACCGAATTTAGTGTCTTTTGCTCTGATTTCTGTTGATACAAACTAGGACAAGAGTTGGTACAGACCCTCTTAAAACAATTCTTTAAATTAAGCACAATAACCTTGGTTTTGTTTCTTTTTCCTGACACTGTGTGCTCATCTAACAACGACCCTCATCTTCTTCATGAGTCTTGTGTTCTCCCCAATGCACTCATGTCAAAATAGTTTACATCATAATGTGTATTTACATAATAATATGGACAGTAAAGTGAGATGTATTATTTCCTTAAATTATAGCAAAAATAATCTCCAATTAAGTAAGTCACAATGTTGCAAGTAAGGTATTAGACACACTAAAATAATTTAGTGGCTAGAGAGTGGTGCTGAAGCATTTCTCAGGTATTTAAAATATGTTATTTCTGTACGTACAATTGTTCTGCAATCTATGGGCTGTTGGAGTTATGTAATGTTGCATATATGCTTTTTGCCATAGAACTGAGCTAGCCTGCAGACTCAAACCCATATCAAACCTTTATCCCTTAACAGGCAGTAGGGCTAGGAAGGAAATGTTAGCCCATCTTCTCTTACCAGCAGAGAAGACTGTTTGCATTTGGAAACAGTTTTCCTGCAGGGACAAACAATCACTATTCCGAAAAGCAGAGATGCATCTACTGATGCATGTGCTGGTGCATGTCGGAGATGGTATGTTAACACAAGAGCTTATGAAGTCCTACAGCCAGAGGAAGCACATGTAGCACCTAAAATGCTTATACTACCTAAGGATACCTTCCACTGTGCTTTTTGTAACTGGACTTGACTATCCTGCATTGGTCTTTTTAGCCATCAATGTGCTTGTAGTAAGTGTGGGTAAAGCCCTTCTCAAATCTTTGTCTGTGAAGCCAAGCCATGATGATGACTATGACATATGTTTTTCTTCACATTCACAGTCATGTCATGTGGTAAATTCTTTATTTTTTAGCTGCAGTAATACCTTCAATGAGGAAGCTTTAAAATAGATACGTGTGATTTGGTGAGCACAAGAGCCAATATCACGAAAGCTTTCTCTAACCGTGGAAATTTAATGTGAGTCATACTGGACAAGCTAAAATCTAGGGACTTAAGTCTGTAAACTGGCCAGGTCAGATCATTATGTAAAGAAGGAAAATAGGTCAGAGTAAGCAGAAACTTATTTTCTGTTTATGGATTGTATAGGAAAGTATCATTGATCTCAATTTCAGTACAAAATGATTTGCTGAATATTGGATTCTGCTTAGAAGCAGGTAATAGTTGGTTTTGATTTTCTTAGTACATGTTTGCGATTATCAGCAATATCTCAAACTTTTTATCTTCCATACCTAATGAAAAGAAATACAATTTTAAGGATACAAATTTAGTACCTCTGAAGCCTGTATTATCATAGACTCAAAGTCTGCTTTCTTTGGATATTAACTGACTCAATTTTTCTGTCCCAGATTAGCTAAAATATTTGAAGCAGATAAACACAGAAACCTAGAACAAATTAATATAGTGCCTCATGGCAGGGCTATTAAAAGAAATGTCAGTCTTTCATCTCCACCTTGATGGGCTTTGATTGGGCCCTTCAGGAACTCATTTCTGTAGGATTCATTCAGTTCTGTAATTTCGATTTCGCATTAATGAACAGATCCAGAGGGGCAGAATTCACACATCACCCACAAAACCATCTCATTCAGCTGCTTCTAGAAGCTGCTGCTTAACTTTTGCTTTCAGCTTTGCTGTTAGATTTGAAGTATTTTAAAATGCCGTTACCTTCTGCGGTGTTACAAGTTTTGCAGTAAGCAAAATACCAGAGAATAGGTATGGAAATTCCCTCATGTTCTTGGTTTTACTCTTTCTGCATCAACTACTTTCTTTTCAATTAACAACACAGTTAACTATCAAAGCATATAATTTCAAACGTATTTTTTTCATGTCCCTCATTGCCTCTCTTGTCTGCTAATTAATTAGGTTAAGCAAGGTCTTTGTTGATGAAATGCAGCCACTGCATTTTGTTCTGCCATTTCAAAGAAGTATCCCCAAATTTGTTTATGTTTTCTATTAATTTACATTAACATAACCTACCAACTAATTTCTTACCAACAAACCAAGCCCTGCAAGCCTTCCTGGATCCTTCCAGCTTGATTTGATCTGCCCACCTTCCTATGCAGGTTTTGATATTAAGCTACTCATAGCTGCGTTTGCAGAAACCTTGCTTTTTTTCACAGTGTCTTTTCTTACCCTTGTCATGATTTTTGCAAATGACTGTCATTTATTTGCCAGCCCAGTAGTTTCCATAGCTGTGTTTCTGCATGGTGTTAAGTATTCATCAGTTGCTGTCAAGTTGAGTAATTTAAACAGTCCCTGATTAAGTGATTCCCAGTGAACTTTCATGGGCACGTCTCAGGTCTGTATCCCTGAAACCCATTGATGTTTGGACCACTGGCAGGTACAGGCCACTGTCTCTCCTGGTGACTGTTGCTTCCACCCGTCTGTACCAGGGGTGCTTGTGTCTCTCATTCCTTATCTAACACTTTGGCTCTGAATTACAGGACCAGGCGAAGTCATTCCCTTTTTCACTGAAGACTTAGAAAAGAGAAGTCCCAACACTAGGTGCAAGATAATGCAAATATTAATCCATCAGGTGCTATAAAAAACCAGACATAGGATAGTTATATATGTCTGCCAGTTCAGAAACAAACTCATATGAAATGAAACAAAATCTGTTCTGCTCGGACAGTGTTATTAACAGATGCAGGGCTGGGTAGTTAAAGTGTTGTTCATAAGCAAAGCCAGATCAGTGGGATCCTAGGACTCCTCTTGCTGTCATTCCTGTTCTCAAGAAGAGGATTCCTGGCAGAACAGAGGGGTGTCAGGTTTGCAAGGTTTCTACCAAGTCTTCCTTCTGGTCTACCCAAGTAAGTGTTGGCTAGAAAGCTGCAAAGTTGTGTGGCCTGGGACCACCTCATTGTAGTGTTTGCATCAGGGTTTCAGAGCAACTGTGTGCAGCATATAATACAAGGACACCAAAGTCCTGGCTGACAGTACATTGTAAAGTAACCTAATAATTCACCTATTAAGCCTTACTTTGTGGTATGTTTTATCATATGTTCTTGTCATAGGCAGTTTCATTTTACTTGATTGCATTGATTTTTCTTGTAAATATCTCTATATTAGAGTGGAGGGTATGCTAGATACACAATTTTTTTTCTCTGTGGTATTTCACTCTGATTTCAGTTCTTGGCATGAAATCAAAAGACAAAACAAAGCTCACAGGCAATATAATCCCAGTAAGAAAGACAAAGCTCTCTTGTTAGGAAATCTCTATAAAGAGCTACTGTGGCCATATGGAGAGTTTGTTGTTGCACCCTCAGCACAGAAATAACAAGGCTTGATAGCTAACTGAAATGGCAAATTCTTTCTACTTAGTATTTGAGAGATATTCTGCGTCAACAGCATGTCCCTGACTGTACCATTAAAATGGAGACGAAAGTAAGAAAATCAAAGTACTACTGCTTTATAGTACTCATAGTGGAGAGACCTGAATATTTAGTAGAAATAGGTGGTGCTCCACTTGATTTCAGAGAGGGCTGCATTGGGTTCATTGGTGGGATGATGCCAGTGCACTGTATTATAAAGTTTAAAAAGATGCCTGTGATCTTGATAAATGTGTACAAAACTGCAAGATTAACAAAACGCCTTAGCACTTAGATTGGAAAAACTTTTTTCAGTATTTTAAATGCCCTGACTTGCAGCAGGCAATAAATAACTATTTTATGTTGTAATAAACTTTAACTTTGTTTTCTAGAAGCAACTTCCATCCAAGAAACTATAGTCTTAATGGAAATATTGAGCAAACACTAGAAAAAGTTATTAAAGCTTCATGCGAATGGCCAAGCAGGGCATTGCTCATGTCCTTTCTATTTGTTTTCCTGCAAAGATAATATTGTAGCAATAATAGATGTAAGGCAATAATGGACGTAAACCAAGTAGAAATACTCAGCAAACCAAGCAGATCATAAATCTAATACTATTGAGGAAATTATGAGTCTGATTCTGACTTTCTCCTGTATTGGTGGACAAAAATCAAGACTGTCTCCTTAGCTACCAGTGAAGTCACTTGAGCATGACAGAGGAAGCAATCATTGTACTTTGAAATATTACACGTATTAGTTGGAATGTGAACTGAATAATGAATTATACTGCAAAATGATGAAGGGTTTTAATCAAAATGAGCATATTCTACAAGCAAGGTTTAAGCCATATTTGAAATATATCTAGGGGGATTCACAAGGTGGAGAGGGTTTACCAGGGTATGCTATTGTTTGTTTCTCATTTTTCTAGTTGTCCCTGCAGTGGGTAAATGACTATTCTTATTTGAAATGAGCATTTCACAAATGTTCTTTATTTGACTGTATTGGAAAACTCATTCATGAGACAAGGGGGGATCTTTGGGGCTCATGTAAACAGATTTTCTGAATAGGTGTTCTGCAGCATGAATACTGCATATGCCTGACAGCCTAGGACGGTGACAATGTATGCAGGGTTCTGGCCTCTTGGCTCTGCTGAATCTTTTAAAATATAATTACGTGTTGCCAACCAAAGATTCATAGAATCATAGAATAGTTAGGGTTGGAAAGGACCTTAATATTACCAAGTTCCAACCACCCTGCCACCACTAACCATGTCACCCAAGGCTCTGTGCCATCCGGCCTTGAACACTGCCTGAGATGGAGCATTCACAACTTCCTTGGGCAACCCATTCCAGTGCCTCACCACCCTTACAGGAAAAAAATTCCTTACATCCAATCTAAACTTCCCCTGTTTAAGTTTTAACCCGTTACCCCTTGTCCTATCACTACAGTCCTGAAGAGTCCCTCCTCAGCATGCTTATAGGCTCCCTTCAGATACTGGAACCTGGTGAGCACAGCCTTCTCTTCTCCAAGCTGAACAACTCCAACTTTCTCAGCCTGCCTTCATATGAGAGGCATACTTTGCACAAGAACTGCACGCAATACTCCAAGTGAGGTCACACAAGAGCAGAGTACAGGGGCAGGATCACCTCCCTCAACCTGTTGGTCACATTCCTTTTGATGCAGCAGCCCATGATATGGTTGGCTTTCTGGGCTGCAAGAGCACACCGCTGGCTCATGTCCATTTTCTCATCAACCAACACCCACAAGTCCTTCTCCTCAGGGCTGCTCTGAATCTCATCTCTGCCCAACCTGTAGCTGTGCCTGGGATTGTTCTGACCCAGGTGCAGGACCTTGGACTTGGCATGGTTAAACTTCTTAAGGTTTGCATCTGCCCATCTGACAAGCGTGTCACAAGGATTATCTTTGTACTTTGTAATTTTAAGAAACAGCTTTAGTGATTGGTTTAATTACTAGCGGCATTTGAATCAAATCACAGCAGCTGTTTAATTTATGAAGCAGTTAGGATCATCCTCTAAACCCATGGTCTTTTGAGCAAGATAAGCAAGTGTGGACACTTACTTTCTTCCAGGTATTATTCAGTAAATATTGCTGCATTATAGCTTTCAGTCTTTAGATTAGTAACTTGCATTTAAGTAAATCAGTTTATAGAGTTGTATGTGTAATAGTATCTGTTTGTTTGACTTTTGCAAGGCAAAAACTTTTTGCCTCAGGACATTAATACTAAAGTGAGTGCAGTGCAGTGTTGCAGATACACCCATTCATGATTACCTGCTTTGTGTCATTACTTTGATGTGTCCATTCACAGGCAATCCCATAAGAGGGGCCAGCTGAAATTAGTTTTATACCAGCATCTTCAAATGATAGAATGGGTGGATAAAAATCAAGTTTATTTCTTTCAAATACGGTTGCTATAGGAGTGTACCATCCACAGTTGTAATCCCTGTATACAGGCATACTGAACTGAAGAACCAAGCAGGTGCATCTCTGGAATAGTCATTCCACCAAGGAAGTGTGTCCTGGTATGTAGTCATCAGCTGAGGAAATGCTAGTAGTACATGAACTGAGCCTGAAGAGTGAGCAGTTCCTGAGGTATGATGTTGTGTATGAAACACACGGGACACTAAACTGTTGCTACTGATTCCCTTCAGCTTGCCTGCTTATTTGAGGTGACTATGTTAGGGCTGCATTTCCAAACTGCCTGGGTACCCATAGCATCAAGAGCACTGAGGGGGTAAAATATGGGATTTGAGCATTGCCTAAAACCAGGGCTTGGTGTCCTCTCTAGTGGAGGTACATTTCAAAATGGTTATCTTACTTTTTGTAGCTGTTAGTTTGCATATTTGAATGTAAAAGGGTTTTGTGACTGAACTGGCAAAACAACTGGTCTGTTGAGGTACAACTATTGCCTCAGATGAAGAAATCAGTGGTTAATACGTTAACATTGATTAGTATTTGTGAAATTATGAAATGAAATTATTTCCAAATAAGGATTACAAAAGATTGTACAATTCCAGTTTCCTCTAAGGCAGGGATGCTTTCCTCCTGATGAGGAGTAGCATATTATTTGCATAACATTGCTGCTTACCTTACTTATGACATTTTCTGGACCTTTAGATGGAATATGTTCTGAGAACAGCTGCATTTCCTCCTTCAGAAAGAATTCTGCTACTCTATAATGCATGACTATCCTGGCAAGCTTCATGAAACTGTGTGAAGGTAGCAGAACCTATTTTATTTCAAGATATCCTTTCCCCTATGTTCCTGGAAGTCTTGGAAGCTATGCATTTACACGCAATGCCCACTGAGGAGAGACTTGCAGTCTAGCTGTGGTTTTACATTCAGTGGTTTTAGTTTATAAATATGTTTTAATTTTCTATTTAATTCTTAGTCTAAAAGAGCTACAATTTAAAAAATACAATTCTAAGCCCTCAAGGCATGCAGTGTTCCCCAGTCTTGCCACATTCCATTGTCCCAGCCAATTCAGAAGGTCACAAACATCCCAGAACTCTACAAATTAGGACTTCAGTGCTTTCACTGGCAGTTTTTGAAGGTATTTGTAATATTTTTTTCTTAAGTCAAAGATACTGAAATATAGAGAGCTTTTGTATGCATGAAGGTCACTCAGAAAATAGCCTTAATTGATAGGTGTCCATGAAGGAAACTATTACTTTGCTTTAAATGAAGATATTAGAAGACTTTCAAGATGGCAAAGAAAAGCATAGAAATGTAGGACATTCCAGAATTAAAGCCGCTCAAAGCCAAATTTATCTAATGTGTGCATATATTTTATGATACTGTTTTAATTACTGTAATGATACTTTTTCTTCCCTTTCAAGACCATCTGCTGGTTTCAACATCAATTTGGCAAGTTCCATCATCTTCATCTTGCTTTGAGAAAATTCCAGCTACTGTGCTCAGGGGATGTATTGGTCAAGTGATCTGTTGTTGGCTTTTCAGGCGCTTGTGGCCCGTGGGTTGGAGGACTTAGAATAAGGCTGTTATATACATAAGTAAGTCTATTTCATACAAATCCTTCTTAAGCAGTTGTCTGGATCTCAACCCTCTGCTGTTAGTTGAGGCTAGAACTCTTAACTCCCAGCAATGAGAGCTGCCTCACCCTTTACGGGGGCTCTGGTTAGACTGGGATGTCTAGTTCTGGAAAGGTCAGATTTTTTTTGTCTAAAACGAGCAGCCTCTGGGGTGCTGCTTCAAAGTGTGACATTGCCTCCACTGCCATATAGAGCCAAATGGAAGAATAAACAGCATTGTACCTCCCGGTGGGGAGGACAGAATGGCAGCTTGCGTCAGTGATACTCAGCTTCTGCTCAATAACCTGATTTTTAGCACGTTTCTTGTGTTTACATCCCTGCTAATTGAGCATTCAGTTCTAAAGTGACAAAGGCTTGTCTGAATTTTAAGTAATGTATTCTGGAGGACAGCAGTCTGCTGCAGCTATATACCTCCCGTGACTTCTCAGTTGTCATTTTTTCTTGCTGTTAAACCAAGACATTTCAGATCCACCATGGCATTTTAAATGGGTCTCTGTTTAGGAAGTGAGACTGTAAATGTGAGATAACTATCATGATCATTGTGCAAACAACCCCATAAAGTTCACATTCTGCTTGGAGCAATTTAATATCTTTCCCTGTGGTTTCAGGTGTGTTGGCCTAAGAGGATCACTTGAACTTATTTGTAATTCCTCTCTATTTGAACTAGTATATTCAGCTTCAACCTTGTTCAAAAACAGACTGTGAGGTGCTGCATCAAATGGTCATTAATATAGCATGGGGACAGTGGTGTAGTAATGTGTTCATTGCCTGTTTCACTACTTTTACGTGTGTAGCTTCCTGGTTAATGTTTTTTTTTATAGCCATTACAGAGCCAAGCTATCTGGATTTTCAACCTGAAATCTTCTAGTCCCGGTGCTGACAAATAGGAAAGAAGGTAGCAGTGAAACACTGGGTTTGCATGTCAGGAGACACGAGGACTCATTCCTTATCCACTGACCTACTATGTCTTTTAGTCTGTTAGTGCAATTTCTACTTTCTTTGTCTCATCCTTTTTGTAAGCTCTTAAAGAAGGACATAATCTTGTTTTGCATTTGCTCAGGGTGTAAAAAAAGAGAAGCCTCAAGACAAAATATTCCCTTTTGAAGCTACTTGGAATGGAAACATATATGATGGAAAAATTATGGTAACAGAAGGGCAAACAGACAGAGACTTTTCTCCCAAGCACTCAAGGAGGTTGGGCTATTGTTACTTTTTGATTTCTCAAGACAACCTGATCATTTGATGCCATATGCTTGGAGGCTAATAGCTGACATCTTTCAAAGCAAAATGCTGTATGGTTTTGTAGCTGATGAAAAAGATTGGGTGTGAACATACTGAATTTTAAATTCTTTATTTATACTTCTAATAGAGGCAGAATGAGATTATTTTGTGAGTGAAATGCAATCAATTAAAACCCAAGCTGTAGAAGGAGAACTGAACTGATTTTCCTGTTTTAAATTCAACATGGTAGATTGGTTAGACCACAAAAAGTGGAGGAAAATATTCAAGTGTCCAAGTATGGCATCTCTGTGAATTTGAAGATAACTTTGTCTTCATTTCAAAATGCAATTGTTTCTATTCAAAAATGACCCTAAATTACACACACAGCTCTACCTCTATATTCTTGTCATCTTTTGACCAAAACAATCTAAACTCTCTACCTACTTTGCTGCAGCTCATCAGAAAACAATTCTTTTTCGAGAGGGAAGCCACTTTTACCCACACTAATGTGACCAATATTCATTCATTTTCAATCAGCCTAAGTGGCCATGCTCATTAATTCTCCATTGTTTGTTTACTTCTAAAACATGTCCACATCTCTTTTCATTAAAGAGAAATATGACAACTGTAGCAGTCCAGTGTATTCCTATTTCAGATTTACTATTAAGAAAATTAGCAATTATCTTTAAGGCATCTCTAAATTAGAAAATTCATGTGAAAAACTGAACTAAGTAAATGGCTTCATAATTACAGCAAAGCTGAAATGTTGGACCAGGAATCTTATGCCAACAAAACACTGAGTCCCTGCAGAGTTACTACAAGGTCAAAAGAAACCTAACGCAGAGATGCTGAAGCACCAACACTTTTAAAGTTGCTGCCAGTATGTGAAGTGGTGACCTCTCTGAGACTGGAAGGTAAATATGGAATGAATGCATGTATTGTGCTCTTGCTCTGAATATAATTATGCTCAAGATGAAAGTGTACACGTGGAACCAAGCTTCAATAGATCTCTCAAGTGTTTTTTCAACTTGGCAGAGAGCATGATGGGAATTAATGTTAAATTCCTTTATAGCTCTGACATTGTTAAATGTAATTTCACATGTGTTTAAATAGATAGGCTCTGATACTGACCGCAAATCTGAGGTTACAGATACCATCCCCTGGAAACAAGAACTGGTTATCCTGCCACCACTGATATGCTATGCCATGCAGACCACAGCAATGAGTGGTCTATGACAAGACCAACAGCAGAATACCTGTCCAGAGCTGGTGAGCCAGGGCTGGGTTAATGTTGAGATGGAAGCCAAATGCCTTAATTTGCCATCCCTGATGTGTAGACAAGGACATGTTATCTGCCCTGGGGAGGAATTCCTGACTTTATCATACAGGAGACACAGTAAATGTCCATTCAGGTAATTGTTTGGAAATTTCTCATCTTGCAGTATTTTATGGTTATTACAGGGATAAGTGTGCCGAGTTGTGTGCACTCACCAGAGACTTAGAGGTATCACACTAAAAGAACAAAAAATTGCTATATTAAAGAAACTATCCTGGTACAGCTTTGTAGAGAGGAATGTGAAATAATCCTATTTATTTTGATGGAGTCAGGGCTACAAACTTTTATAACCCAGCTCAGAGTATTTAGTTTTAGCTTCATTTTGTAAGGTGGAAAGTGGATAAAAGCTCATCTCCCTATTCTGGGAAAGAGCTTCTTTATAGGCCTTTTCTTAACTTTTTAGGGGGGACTTTTTCAATATTAGCTATTAGGGACATTTCAAACCCATTAGGGTGAACACTGAATCGGTAACCATTTTGCTGTTTTTTTTTTCTAGGAATCAAACCTCAGTCCTACAAAGCTAATATTATATTTTAGTGCAGCAAGTAATTTACCCATCTGGTATCTGTATGGTGTTCGTAGCTTCATTTACCAGCTTTTAGAGCAGCATGTAGAGTGGATATCAAATTATGAAGGAGGTATCTGCAGATTTTCTTTTGCAGGGTAGCTACTTTGGACTAGATGGTCATTGTGTGTCCATGCAAACTGAAATATTTTCTTCTCCCTTCCTTCTCTCTGTGGCTGTCCATCTCTCTCCCCGCTTTATTTTAGCCCTCCAACCAACTGGCTATGTCTCTGGTGCTGAATGTCCCCTTGCAAAGGTGAGCTGCTAAAAGCAGTATCCCATTCATGTACTGGATACTTCTGTCTCCTGTGTGTCTACAGAATACAGCAATTCAGACAACTTATTTGTCGAAATTGAGTCCTGATCCAGCCTAACATTCTATTAAGCTCTTTGCCTGTCCTGTACGTTCCATGTCAAAGAACTGGCTTTAAAGTAGCACTTCAAAGATGTTCTACTATAGCTACAAACTGTACAGCTTGCGCAGAGGTAAATGTGTCTCTGTTGCTGCCACAGCAGATCTGTTGTTTGATGTGCCATAGTTGTTGCTCCATCACCTATGTGTAGACTACAGAGGCAGGGAAGCGATGAATGTATTCCTTGTTTTGCTTTGCTTGCCTGAGTGGCTTTTACTTTATCTGTTAAACTCTGTCTCAACCCATGAGTTTTATCACTTTTACTTTTCTGATTCTCTCCCCCACCCCACTGGATGGGGAGTGAGCAAGTGGATGTGTGGGGTTTAGTTGCTGGCTGAGTTAAACCATGGCAAAGACATACAAAGTACTAACCTGTAAGCTGGACTTAGAGAAGCTGGGAAAAAGACAAGAAAGAGGAAGAGAACAAGGATAAAAGGAATAACAAGCATAAATCAGTATTCATAGAACCATAGAATAGTCAGGGTTGGAAAGGACCTTCAGATCATCTAGTTCCAAACGTCCTGCCATGGACAGGGACACCCCACTAAACCATGCCACCCAAGACTATGTCCAACCCGGCCTTGAATACTGACAGCGATGGAGCATTCACAGCTTCCCTGGGCAATACATTCCAGTGCCTCACCACCCTTACAGTAAAGAATTTCTTCCTTATATCCAATCTAAACTTCCCCTCTAAGTTTGTACTTGTTACTCCTTGTCCTATTACCACAATCCCTAATGAAGATTTCCTCCTCAGCATCCCTATAGACGCCTTTCAGATACTGGAAGGTTGCTATGAGGTCTCCACACAGCCTTCTCATCTCCAGGCTGAAAAGCCCCAGCTTTCTCATCTTCATACAGGAATTGCTCCAGTCCCCTGATCATCCTCGTGGCCCTACTCTGCACTTGCTCCAACAGTTCCATGTCCTTTTTATGTTGAGGACACCAGAACTGCACACAATACTCCAAGTGAGGTCTCATGAGAGCAGAGTAGAGGGGCAGGATCACCTCCTTCAACCTGTTGGTCACTCTGTTTTGATGCAGCCCATGATACGGTTGGCTTTCTGGGCTGCAAGTTCACACTGCCGGCTCATTTTTTCATCAACCGACACCCCCATGTCCTCCACTAATTTTCATTTCACAGGTTTTGCTATGGATTTTGACTTTGTTCTGCTCAGATTCAGCAGAAGAGCTCTATATAAGCAGTGTTAAGAAAAAGCTGTCATGATTTTCATATTCTAGTGTGGTTCATGTGTTCGTGTTTCTCGCAGTCAGAGGTAATGGGAAGAGATGCAATCCCAAACTTTCAGTGACATAAGGAAACCATTGAAAGAAGCTCTCTGGCTGACACAAGACTAGAGAAGTTATTTTCTTAACCAAAATGAAGATCTTTAATAAAAGCTCATTATCAGCCTACTAAAGTTTTATGCCAGTGAAGTTTGACAGTTCATCCAAAACTAACTGCAGAGACAGAATAAAACTTATAAAAGAATAAAACTTGACATCTACTTATTTCCAACTCGTATATTCAATTAATATCATTACAGAGCCCAGAATCCTCAGCCTAGCTTCTCCTTCATGCGCACACCAGTCTAACCTCATAGCACCTGCAGTCTTGTTCATGCAGAGTCAGAACTAGGTGCCTTCTTCCTGTGCTCAGTTAGATGAACTGCCTTCCTGGTTCAGTAGTAAGCACTTCCTTTTTGTTTCATGCTATTCTAAAAGCTGGCAGCATTCACTAGTTATTTGGACTCTAATAGCTGTTTATAGTGAGGTTATTAGAGTGGGTATAGGGCCAAGTGGCATTTACATAGGCACCACAGTTTCTGCATTACTTGATTACCAATATGGACTTTTCTGTGCTTAAGCCACTCTCGGTTAAATCTGAGAACTATGACCTGATAAATGTACTTTTGTGCGTTTTCCAGTCTCAAGTGAATAATCCAGATGGATATACAAGAAACACACTTTCCCTATCACGTGGTTAAATCCTTTATAGAATCTTATTTGGTGATATTCCCAGAGAGGCATCTGGCTTGGAATAATCAAAATTTGACTTGGTGTTAAGGAAATACATATTCAGATCTGTTGCTAAACAAGAAAAATATGCACATATTGAAATTTGTCAAGTAATTTTGATAGAACATGGTAACTAGGCTGTGTAAATAATGAAAAGGACAGCTCATGTTCCAGTAGATTAGTTCAAAGTGGCAGTCACAAGTACAAGCAACTGCGCATGTCTCCCTTTGGACATGTCCACATCTTCCCTTCTGCTGCATGCTGTACTTTGGATCCTGAAGGGCTTCCTGGTAACAGCTTATTCCAGTGTCATGTCATCAGTATCTCAGCATGGAAGCATCTCAGATGGTATTCTGTTACAGATGCAACATTTTCTGGATTTTTTTTTTCTTTTTCTTTTTTCAAGATTATATTCTCCCTCTCTCTCCCCCTTTAGAATTTTCCTGGAATTGGCCCATTTAGAGGGACAGAGGCTCCTGAATAACCTGTCCCTATGAGGATATCATGGTTCCATTGTTTTCTATTTCATATTAGTTCATTTGTGCTGGAACCATCGCAGTAATCATGCAGTCAAGGTGCCCACGAGTCTCCATAACCATTTCATCATTAAAGGCAGGCTGCCTTCAGCACTTTCATTTTACTTCTTAAAAGTAATTTCTGGAGATATTGGCTCATTATGAGGCTGGCAATGCCCTAGGGCTGTGCCTTAGGAGGAGTGAGATTACTGCACTGGTGGGCACTGCTTAAAGAAAGGTGGTGTTTTTCTGATACAAGAATGCTGAGGTCAACAACCATAAATAGGTTATTGTGCTCCGCTGCTGCTGTTGTGCACATATAGACTTGTCTGCAGTCACATCCAGGCAAAAATCCCCCAAAGCTTTTTCCATTAGATATGAAAGACCTTTCCTCCAGTTTGGGCTACTTTCAAGCTAAGCAACACTTTACTCTCCTATCACATAAATGTCTACGTTCCAAACTCTTGCCTCTTCTACTCTGGGCAACCTTTTAAATCCCAGGCTTTAAACAGCTGTCTCTTGTTTCCTGCACCTACATATCTTGCTCATTAAGGCCAATTGCCATTGGGAGTCTTTTAATAGCACGAGATGACCTGAGAAAAAGGTAGTGCAACATACTTCTCCAAGAAAAGGAGATGTAAAGCTGCTATTATACTGCAAATTCAGGGTTTTGGGGAATGGTTGAAGGATAATGATCAAAGTTATGGCCCACTTTTTTCATGTAGAAGTGAGAAGACCTGAAAAATCATTGTACAATTTGGTGAGTATGTTTGTTCTCAACATCCCTTGATAAAAAGAGGTAAATTACAAGCTGTTTTGATACTTTGTGACTTGAGTCTCCTTGCAACAATACTTCTCCTAGGACTGACCATACTTATTTCAGTGTTTAAATCTGGAAATTTTAAATAGCCGTGTATGGCTATAATGAACTTCAAATAAGCCTTTTCTTTATCAAAACCTCATTTCCCATTGAGCAGATTTTATTTCCAAATTTCATTCTAGCTTAATAATAAACTATGATAATAGTTATGCTTACTGATGCTAGAATCACAAAGGAGGTAAGTGGTTTCTTTTTCATAAATGCACCTGAGTTAATGTTTGTCAGTTGTTTTTTAAACACTCGTCTTCTTTGAAGTTGAAAAACCTCAGCTATTTACTGAATGAAGGGTTTAGGGATTTACAACTGCTATCTATTATTTTTAGTATATCTGAGATCTTCCTGTGTGACTAGTAAGTAATTTTACTTGTATTTCATTTTTCTAAATCACACATTTTATTCAAAATTCTTTCCCCACCCCATTTTTCTCAAAACAGTCTTTTTCTCATCTTTGTGAAATGCAGAACTGTAATGGAAAGATCTCTGTGTGGTACAAAACTGGCTGAAGACTTTGAAGAAGTAGTTGTAAGTTGTGCACTGAGTGGTGCACAGATGTGTCATAAGGGGTCTTCAGAGGCCTGTCTTGGCTTTGATGCTCTTTAATACTTTCATTAATAGAATGAATGATGGTACAGAGGTGGTGCTTGCTCACCTTCCAGTTTCTCTGGATAACTGCCAAGTATTTAAGCTGATCTTGTCACACTGACAAACAGGATGTAATTTGATGATGGTGAAGCCCTGCACTTGTTCAGAAATAGTCCCATAGAGCTGCATATATATTTCCTAGCAAACATAAGTCCCAATTGACTGAAGGTTGGCAAATATGAAGCCTGTCTATAGAGTAAGGGCTTGAAGGAGGTTCCAGGCCTAACAGCCTAACTTCATAAGGTTATGGAGCAGATTATCCTGAATGCGACTAAAAGACAGGCCCCCTCCAGGAGCTATCAGGAGAACTGGCTACCTTGGATTTGGAGAAGGCAGAGGTTCTTAATGACTTTTTTGCCTCAGTCTTCACTGGCAAATGCTCTGACCACACCACCCAAGTCTTTGAAAGCAGATGCAGGGACTGTGAGAATGAAGACCTTGGGCCCACTGTAGGAGAGGATCTGGTTCAAGAGCATCTTAAGAACCTGAACATACACAAGTCCACAGGACCGGATGAAATTCATCCACAGGTCCTGAAGGAGCTGGCAGATGAAGTTGCTAAGCCACTGTCCACCGTATTTGAAAAATCTTGGCAGTCAGTTGAAGTTCCTGATGACTGGAAAAAGGGAAATATAACCCCCATTTTCAAAAAAAGGAAAATGACCCAGGTAATTACAGACCAGTCAGCCTCACCTCTGTGCCTGACAAAACCTCAGAGCAGATTCTCCTGGAAGGCATGCTGGGGCACATGAAAAACAATAAGGTGCTTGGTGAGAGCCAGCACGGCTTCATTAAGGGGAAATCCTGCCTGATCAATCTGGTGGCCTTCTGTGATGGGGCTATGGAACTGATGGACAGGTGTAGAGCAGCTGATCTCATCTACCTGGACTTG